>PNEQ01088878.1:0-49660 GCA_003012365.1 Medauroidea extradentata | reverse complement strand
TTATCTCAACGACTCGGCTTAATTAAATGGAAATAATAATTTACCGTAATTGCCATAATATCCACGACTATTTTCTACTTATTTGTATACTTGTGGGACAAGTCTCTTCTACGAGATATCTAGCAACGTGAGAAAATGTTAAACAAAACAATCCTTTAGCAAATACACGTAATGAGATTAAATAAGAAAAAAGGTGGAAAACAAAAGACGCGTCTACATTTGATATTTGTTAAATCTATAATTTCAATTGATTGCGAGCTTCTTCAAGGAATATGAGTTTGGCTCAGTTGGATGCGGCGTGTGTTAAATTGCTATTTTTTGAATTCGTGGTTCAAATCCCGATCACTCCGTGATTTTTTTTATTACTTTTTAAAATTATAGTTTACATGTGTAGATAGTTAACTTCTTTGTTAAAAACTTAACCATGTTGTTATAACATTGCTTTTACACATACGCACGCACGCGCACACACACACACAGAAATTGGCCTACATACCCATCCATGTTTTTTTTTTATGTTGCCCGCGACTTCATTCGCGTGGTTTTAAATTTAGGAAAATTCTAAACAATAGGAAAATATTGTGTTAATCATCGTTAATGGCCGTTTTAGAAACACTTAAAAGTGTTTCGCCAAATTTTTGTATCCCTCGTTCTGCTTGCTCTGTTTCGCCACTCCCCTCCCTTTCTTTTATAATAACTGTTAACATGTTATTCTATTCTTACCTCCATGATATGTAAATTTTTAGTAACCTTCGAAGGTGCACGCATAACCCACCAAAATTTAATCGCAATCGGACGAATGGTATAGAAACACATACGTTGCGTGAAATAATAATAATAATAATAATAATAATAATAATAATAATAATAATAATAATAATAAATACGCATATATATTTTTTTACTACGAGCAATAGACCCTATTGGAAACACTCGCACATGTCTGAAGTTAGGACATATTTACAGTTATTTTCCCACAGTTAAAAAAAATTGAAAATACAAACTGAAAATGCACATCTTCGTAAATACTGTAGACTAAGCTTTGAATATTTAGTTAACTCAATAAAAAATTATACTATCTAGAACGCTTTTTGTACATGTTTTATAATTACTATGTAGCCTACTAAAAATATTTACGTTTGTTCGCAATCCACTTCATTCTGTCAGATTGTATAGTAACAGTAAATTAAGTGAAACAAAATTCTACATGAAATAAACAATTTATTACTAAAGAATAAGTCACGTACAACTATTACACATCATATAAAACAACTTAAAAAAAAGTAAAGAATCGAACGAGATTTGAACCACAAATCCTACCACAGCTAAAAATAAACACGCGCGCTAGACCACTCCGCTACCGTAACACGACATAAGAATCTCCAGAAAGAAAATATGAGAAGAATGCTTCGGTGTTTAAACGAAAAACGTTTAATTGCGTGTTATTACCCGTTTGAGCTAAGGAAATGTTTTGAAGTTATCAACATTAATATTATCTATTATTTGACACTTGCATAAGTTCATGAAAACTCCTAAAATTAAGAAAAACGGTCATATACACCTGAATGTTGCAGTGCCCGCCATCTTGGCACGCTGCTTGAAAAAGTCGTTAAAGCCGAAGATACCCGAACGCGTTGGCCCTCGTACCGATTAAAACTCTGAATACGGATTTTGTGGACTGGAAGGGAAACGACTTTTTCAGTAGGCCGCGGCACAGTTGCTTCATACCGACTATTGCTTCGTAACCACGAAACTCAGAATAAGCCCCCTGATCCTCTTGGGCCTTGGCGATTTCAAAACGGGCGGCCGTTGGTCTGTGCTGACAGCGACGGGCGGTGTTCTACTTTCTCGCATGCCTGACCTCATTCCGCCTCCTACGTGTAGTTCTTGTTGCTAGAACTGCGGCCGTTTGTTGTGAAGCTAGTGGCAGGGTAAAGTACTTCATTAAACAGGTATTTATTTGTGACTGCCCTACCGACAAATTTTTTCGGAGTGTTGTTATTTTGAGTGCTACGTCCCATACGTTTTAAGTGTTTAAAGGAGAGGTTCAGTTTATTTATTAGAGTATACAGGCTGGCATCATGGCGAGAGATCACTGCCCCCTCCTCCCTCCGTTTCTCACGTCGTGACAATATAATATGAGCTAACAACTTCGCTATTCTAGTTCTAATAAATAAGTGTAAATGCCTGAGACATATGCAGCATTTTCGCCAAGTCATCGGCTGCCACGTCAGGCAAACATATATCCTAATAATCTTGTTGGTGAAAATTCAGGCGGAATCTCATGTACTTTGGACGGTGAGAACAAGGGTGGAAAGTACTTGTTGCCGTAACCCCTGAACGTAAACGTAAAACAAATCAAGCAACAAACTCTTAAAGATTTCGTTATTAATTGTTAATTTCCGATCCTATATATTGGTACAGTGGGGCACGTTCACAAAGCTTCCAATCACACATTAAAGTGTAAGTAACGTTTGTGTACCAAGACTTGTGCCAAACACTGACATTCCTGTTAAAAACTTAAGAGAATGTATGAAGTTGTATCACGTCAGTCGACATGAAGAACCGTGGAGACATTTTTGAATGTTCGTCCTACCTTACTGCTGTTTAAGCACTGGCATGACACACGCATTATCTACACTGAAATTTGTCAGAAGAATTGCAAGGGAAGGACTACAGACTCTTGTCATCACATTTGTTCAATTTTGTTCGTGGCTGCTAACGGAGCTTATTATCTGATATAATATCAATTTCTCCAACGTAAGGAATACCTACCTAAGGTGAATTTTACCTGCTGTATTATTCGCCAACAAAGCGTCCTGCCATCAAATACCGTGTCACTCAACTGATCTCAAAAGAGGTTTGTGTCTACGGGCATCGCATGTCAGAAGCCAATCAGAGCGCGCGGCCAGTGTGCACTAGAATCTAATATACTGATCAAGTCTTCCGACAGCATTTATGTAGAATTGTTAATTATTCACGTGAGAGCGTTGGTTAGAAATACCAGACAGTGAATGCACAGTCATCGATTCTCCGTTCCAACACCGCTGACATTGGTGGACTCTACGGATTACATAATGAAATATTCATTAGCTTTAAGGTTAAATGTCCCCTATGTATAGTGTGAATCTCTGCCGAGTGATGACAGCACTTTCGGGACCAAAAAGTTCTACATAAATAACTTCACAACCCTTGGACGGATTTTAATTCGTCAAACGGCATTGTACATAGCAATACCACACTAATGTAGGTTATTAGGTTGCATGTCGTTTAAATTATCCAATACAGTAATTTTTGAAGATATAATTTCAAAAACCTATTTATTTTTAAAAGTCGCCTTAGAGGCACATGGCCATTAGGTAGACAAATTCAACCAAGTTTACAGAATTTGAGTAAGTGAAATAATTTTGACGGAAACAGACAAATAAGATATTCGCTATACTGGGTCAAGCGCGACCAAGGCCGGCCGCGGATGAGCCCGCCAGAGCTCTCATCGATCAGCCCTTCCACGCCGGCTTCTTTATCATCAGTGTCTGCTAGTGTGGTCAGATTTGTATTAGGATGCCTGGTGAATTTATACGTTATCCAAGTGTTCACGGCTCTTACAATATTTATGCGAATTACATCTGATGGCTGAGCAACTGTAGCGCAGTCGGTTGGCACGCCGGTTTTCGGCGTGAAATGTTGTGGTTTTGAGTCCTGGGTAGGCATATGAGTTATTAGGTTAGTTAGTTTGTAAACAAAATATACGTGTAACCATGTATAATTACTTGGGCTATCGACTGGGCGTAAAATTCCAGTGAAATAAAAATACAGGATAGTTTACGATTGCTCTGGAACAACGGAATAACATCACAAAGCAAGACTAGTTTCTCGGTACCTCAATTGTATTACAGACATAAAATTTTGCGGAAAATTTTGCTGTGGAAATACTGACAGACGAGTACAGATTTGCACGTCAGTACGTCTGTGTTCGGGCGGTAAGAAGTTCTATAGCCCCTTCACTATTTTGCAGCCTGTATACCTGTTCGGTGTCTGATATGTTTTTTTACACTGTCATGCGCGTATTACTTACCTAACTCACATTGTACAAATGATTCACTCGTGTTTGAACTCTCCGCAATATCTATTGGCATGTTAGAACTGTCACGTGCGTGCTTGCGGTAGATGTTGGTTCACTATACACGGGAATATAAATCGCATTAAGTGTTTCAACATTTTCTGAAAGCATCCAGATACAATGGTACGCTTACAAGTTTCTGAAGTGATTAATCGTAAAAATCAATATGTGTATAATATTTCGATCATACGACGCGAAATACGGATTATGTAAATGGATATTTTGTTTGCCAATGAAGAGAAGTAAAAAAAAAAAAAAGTCAAAATTAGTGCAAAACCACAATAAAACTTGACTAATAGGACGATAGTACGATTTATCACTAAATTACATGTAAAGTAAAAATTTATAGGATTGGAAGGAGAAGTTAAGAATAACACTGGTCAAGTTGCACACGCGTACGTCTGCTAGCCTCTGTACTGATAAGTCATGCGACGACTGGGTTTGTGAGAAAGGCGGAGAAGGCGGTATAAAAGTCATCACTATATTTTCAAGGCCGCAGCAATTGAAACAGGATAACACACACCCTCTCCGCCCCCCAACCACCCGCCAGCTATCAACCACGTAGGAACTTCAGCCTGGGCTAGCAACCATTAGGTTTTATTTACTGTCTGTACAGCTATTGGTGCCACACACCTGTAAATGCATTGGCGGCAGCACAACAAGAGGCAGTATCCATACAGGTTATGAATGTCCTTGCCATTCGTATAGTCGTTTCTAGCTGAACAAGTAATTGAATGCTCCTCCTTTATTCATAACAGAGATATATGATACGTGCGTTGACAGTTAGTAATAAAATTAATAATGTATTTGGTACGGTATATTATGCGCCGGAATGGAAAATACTCACAGCTTCTCTGTGAAAGGAAAAAAGTGTACTACGGCTGTCCTACAAAAGAAGCAACCTGATGTGAGGAAGACGCTTACGAAAAAGTAGGCAATATACTAACGTTTCTTGTATTCAGGCTGTGCAGTCTTATGTGTATATATATATATATATATATATATATATATATATATATATATATATATATATATATATATATATATATATATGCTGTTCACGATAAAGTGATCACTAGACGGCCTCGTTACATACTTATCTCAACAAATTCATAGTAATTCTTCGACAGCTTGCATGTAACGTGTACATTTTTTAGTTCACAAAATATGTGTTTGAGAAAAAGGATGACTATCATTAGTGGCATATATTCAGATCTGATGCTAGGTTGAATTACCGATGTAATAAATGTAAGGATAGCTGTATTTAGTTTTATAATAATTTTACCTATCTTTTTCTTACCGTTGCAAGTGCTGATAATACATTGTTAGAACCTAGGCTTCTGGGGATATCGTCACAAACAGCGCTGACCCAGGCATCTCTTCAAGTAGCCAACCAGTGGAGTGTAAAGCCGTGACAGGAAAATGAGAAGGAAAGAAAAGGTTGTCTTTGACGGCAAAAAGGAAAAAAAAAAAAAAAAAAAAAAAAAAAACAGTACCTTGTGGCCTAGTAAAATATAGGATACAGGATAAAGAAATGTTTGACATTGATACTTACTAATTTGTCAGTATAACAATAATAATGTTGTCTTCGTGCGTATTATTTTTGTGATATTGCCAGCCTCCATAGCGTAGTCAGTACGACGCCGGTCTACTGTGCGAGAGGACACAGGTTCGAATCTGGACGGGGCATTTCACCCTCATCTGATCTGAAGACCTAGGGCCGTAAAAACGTCTTACTTTACCTTTCAGATATACTGTATAGGTACCTAGTGAAGCAATTTTGTAGTTATTTATTTAATTGGCTAATTACAGGAAACAAGCCTTGGTTTTATCAACACCACAAAGAGAAAACGGCTGGCAGAAACCCTCACCAATCGAGTCAATCACTGTAACTGCCCAATGCGATTCAGATTCCCGAATGCTTCCTTGCGAACATACAGAATTTGGCACTAAGAGGTATGTAATACAATGTCGAAGTTGATATATTTGTAAATATATGGGAAAAAATATTTCGCGATCAATGTTATAAGTGGGACGCGGTGTCTGAGCGGTTAGATCGCTCGCCTTCCACCAAGGCGATCGGGGTTCAATCCCCGGTCACAGAATATTTAGGAATACAGAAGTGTAATAGCCGGTAGAACAGCGAACTCAGTCACACACGCCAGAAAAATGGCTTCCCTGGCCAGCAACATGGCGGAAACACTTACTGCCAATCAACGTGAGGCAGCTGCTCTGATTATTGACAGCCAGGCCAATAGGAAACCTACCGTAACATGCAGGAGCCAAACACGCAGGGCTGGCATCAATGGTCTCGGGAAACCAATGAGCGGCGAAGTTCGCCAATATCAAACGAGCCGCCACGTCATTTCGCGTCTGTATTACAATCTAGTCTGTGCCCCGGCCAGGTAAATCATGCCTTACGATGTCGCCGGTGGGCGGGTTTTATCGGGGTTCTCCCATTTACCCTACCCCTTCATTGCGAAGATACTCTACAGTAACACCATTTATGCTCATCGGTATTCAAGACTTTTGCCTACAGTGCCGGAGAACTTACTTCACTTCAATTTCATGTCTGTGCTTATCAGTTACGACAATGAAGTACTACATAATCAGAATAGGTAAATTACAGGTGTAGGAACAATGTATTCTGTATGCTAACATGAAACATTCATACAGACGTGGTAACATATACGGACTGCATTTCCCCACATATTGTTATAAATGTAAATTAAATCAAATAACAGTATTACTAAGAATTTGGCCCTGGATATTTGTTGTGATTGAGGGATGGTGCACAAAGAGCGGTATATTTTAGGTGGACTAAATCAAATAGTTACGTACTTCATGACAAAAAAAGGACCCCTTCTGATATACTTAGGTATCCCCTGATATTGTTTCTCTTGGAGTTAGAATGGAAATTAGGAAAAATAAAACGCGTATTTTTACATTCAAACTACTAGATAAAACAAAGCCAGCGATAACTTCAAACCGGACGAAGATGTTTATCCTATACATGTAATGAAGAACATAAGATCTTCATTAATCAACATAAATAATTTTACGTAAATACACATGTCGCGAACCCCCATGCACATACACACACTCACACAAATACTTTGTAACTTCATATATGCATAGTATTATCAATGTCGATATTATTTTTGCTGCTGTCTGTGTGGCAAAAGTGAATGGGAGAAGAAAGCAGTCTTCTGAAACAATGAACCAATCGTTTATCAAATAATGCACAACATTTGTGTACTGTTATAGTAAGAAAAATGCAAGAAAACACAATCCCAGAGGAACTTCGCCTGGGATTGTTTTTTCTTGCGTTTTTTGTGTTTATTGTGTGTTTTTTGTATTTTGTCACTTTGTCTTTGAAATACAAGTTTGGTCAACAAAACATGAGCAATGGCGTATGTCCACAAACGAATAAATTCGAATAAAAGTTTATTTTAGTTAATTGTTTATATTGTGTGGAACATTCTTACTGCTACTGCAGCTTGTAAGTTTAACATTCAGGTTTCTCTTGGTATTTAAATTCATTATTTTGTTGTGTGGATAGGGCTCCAACATGTAGGTACATGAGGTAAGTGTTTTTTTTTTTTTTTTTGTAAATCTGTTCACTCAAAAAAAGTTTTCTAGAAAAGAATATTGTTGTTTCAACCAGCTTTATAATTAGTATATTTTAGGAATGAGAAATGTTTAAATAACCCCATCTCGCACCTTGGAACCCCAAAATTTCCCGGGGGAGGACTCCAGGACCTCCCGCTTTCTTTGGAGTTGGGTGCTCCTCAACAATGAAATAAATTTTAGTCCGACTTTTATGAACTGCATTCGTAAGACGCTACAAAGAGGTGCCTGTAATGACTATAGATAGATATTTGTATAGTTAGATTTGAAAAAAAAAACCAGTTTGCGTGTGTTCATCCCATGCAAAATGCAACTCATACTTTGACATAGTGTATCATTTCTTAAAATAAACCAATTTGGTCACGTAATAATTTTATCTGCAAAATCTGCACCGATCTATGACATTACCCATACACACATAAGGTAACTAGCATCTGCAAGACAAACATTTATTCCTGCGAGTCAGAAACAAAGTTGAGACGTACGTAATAGCCCGGAGGAGCAGTGACGCTACCTCTGTAGAAACGCATATGGCTTCGTGTTCTGCACGGTTTCCTGAGTTACCCCCAGGCGAAAGCTTGGATGATACTTACTAACAACCGTATCTGAATAAAGGTAGCATAGTTGGTTTAGTTGTTGAGTGTTTTGTCTCTAATTACCACGCTGTCATACAAATGTAACACCCAGCCTTACGCATTTTCAAACAGTACTATATATTATTACAAGAGAGAGATGGGAAGGATGCTTTTGACCTTGGAAGCACACCAGAGGCCGACTGTTGCATTAACACTGTTATTTACGCGAAGGTAAAAAAGGTGGTGGGGGAACGAATCCTGTATTGCGACACATTACATGTTAATATCTAATTTTTCTGTTTCCGACAAAAGTATATGGCCTATTCAAAATCTGTAAATTGCGTTAAATACGTCTAGCTCATGGCCATGTTCCTGTAAGGCGACTTTTTAAAAAATATTGCGTTTTAGACATTATTTTTAAAACATTTCTATATAGAACAATTTTAATGGCATGCAAACTAATTACCTACATTAGTATGGTATTACGATGTAAAATGCAGTTTCCCGCATTAAATTCGTTCATGGGTTGCCGAGTTATTCCCGTAGAAAAATTTGCTCATTTTGGTGCTGCCTCGTGGTGGTGGCATTCTGATTTAAAATGGGGACATTTAGCCTTAAGGGCCATATCTGCTTATAGGAAGAAAATCAATTCCGCGTCATACTAATAACGAAACCAACGTCTTACTGGTAACCGGTGTCTCAATTCTGTCTCTCAAATTTAGCCCAATTTATGTGTTGTCCAGATAAACAACTAGCGTGTTAGTAACCGCCGATAGCTGAATTCGCATTGTTATTGATAATTAACATATGTATTTCAAGAATATCTCAAAAATAGTTACTCGCAGTTAACAAGATTGTATCTACTGAATTAACGCTAACAATCAAATTTGGAAGAAAATCGTTATCACGATGCTGGCGGGAAGTATAGGCATATTGGACATATGCGTGATACACGTCATCTTTCTTGTACAAGAAGGTGAACACTTTTTAAATATGTAAGATGCAGACTGTAAAATGTTTTGAGATTATTGGGGAGGTGGAGGTAATTTGCACAGTAATTATTGGGCTTGCTACCAAAAAATCGTATTGAAAGGAAAGGATGGAAATAAAGTCGGGGATGAAGGAGACCCTGGATTCAGCGACATGATGCAGGATAAGGCAATATTATTTTAGTAGCTTTTTCTAGTTTACGCAATATAATTTATTTCAAAATAATTAGTTTTACAGAAAACTATTTTTACAAAATAATTTTGCGCGTGCATCAACATTGTTTGTTTACATTAAAGAAATATTACTAACTATACAACCATACCCATACTGAAATTTTTTGTATAAATTGCATTGTATGATATCCACTAGTATACTCCTATGCTGTTTCCAAAGGATGCTCATAAATCTAATTTTAATATGCATGTTAAAATGTTTCACAATACCAATAATTTCAGTACATGATCACAACGTGCAAGGTTTCTACCCTAAGCCGTGTCCTACATAATTTCTGTTATAAGTCAGCAGTTACTAGAGTGGTATTTCAGTTGGCGAGTAGTTGCTAAGGTTTGCACGTAGAAAAAAAACCTGTTTGGAAAATCCATTATACTAGGGATAATAGGGACCTACTACATTGATATATCGTCAACCGAATTGTAAAACCTCGCAACTCCATTTTGTATGAATGCAGAAATAAAGGGAGAAAAATCATTTAATTTTTCTGTGGTAAAGAAAACATTAATTTTCATAACTTTATAATAAAATAACTCTTTATGTTTACTTTTAAACCAAATTTTGAACATACCATATAGTTAAAAAGGATTAAGGAGACAAAAAGACAAAATACAACAAAAGTAGATAGGTTATGTTCCTCCGGGGACAGTGGGTTGTGGGTGAAGTGCTGAGGTGTCGCGTCCGCCATCTTGGATGAAGTCACCGCCGGCATTTTGTTTCCGGCGGCCATCTTGTTTCCGGTCGCCATCTTGAATTCCTTCACTTTCTAAATTTTCCAAAAATTTCCAAAATTAAAAAAAAAAATTCTAAAAATAATTTCAGATCCATCTGCCATCTTGGAATAATTTCCCCCACCCCCGCCAAATTGTAACATTCATTTGTTTACATGTCCTGGAGCCCACAACATTTAATTTTAAAAATTCCCGCCAAATTTCAACAGTCATTTGTTTACATGTTCTGGAGCCCTCCATATAAAATTTTTTAAATCCCCACCGCCAAGAATAATCGACTTGAACCACTCGTTCGATTAATCGATTATTATATTTAATTCTAGGAATGACCACGAGGAGTTTGAGCCGCCATCTTTGTTTTCCTATTGACTCACTTGCATTTGGCTCTACAATACCGTGCTTAAGGACGATGGGTAATTTACCATAGGCAGGACTCTCGCCCCTATCACCAATATCTTTATATATATATATATATATATATATATATATATATATATTTGCTTACCTCCAGACATCTAGATTGACAAGTCTTGACAAGTATGATACCTCACCAAAGTAATTTGTTTTTATTTTTGTGAAATAACAGTATTATTATTCTTTTCAATTAATTATTTCCATTTTAAAAACCTTTTATAGTAACGTAATAGTGTAGCATGTAAATACTGATTGAGTGTACAAGGGCTGGTGCATCTGATGCTCTTTAAAAAAAAGTTATGACGGGCATATGGAATAATGTCTCCCAATACACATAAAGTTAAGATTAAATAAAATCACATTTATTAAATACTAATATATACACTATATAAACACTATTTACACATCTTGAGGTGGGAGACTGCCTTCCAGGCACCCCAGTAGCAGTCTTATACCATTACCAGTAAAAAGAACATTTGCTAATAAATAATAATACAAAATTTCAGATTTAAAAAAATGTATTTATTCATTCCTTCTTACATAATTTACATTATTTACACATAATGTCTGATTGACGAATCCAACTATCATGGCTTGCATCGAACCCCAACCATCGTACAAGAACCTTATTTCCTTTCCTCTTCAAAACCTTCTCTACCAGATATGTGTTTGGATACTTGGTAACTTGAATTTCTTCGCCGTAGAAACCTCCTCGAATAGCCTTGTCTTCCAAGTCTTCTAGGTAGTAAGTCCTTGGTTCGTAGTGACGGATCTTGACCACTTTAAATATTTCAGTGCTCCAGTTCGGTGTGTAGCCTTTAATAAACGTTCCCTTCACCCGCGATATCCGTACGTAGTCTCCAACATTTGCTTTAGATTTGTGCAGGTCCAGTTTCTTCTCATTTTTGTAAACAGTTTGTAGTAAAGAGTTGTCCTTAATATCAACAGATTTCATATTGGTGGTTCTATGTACATTATGATTATATTTTGACACAAGCTTGGGCAATATATCCAACCACTAGTTGCTTCCCTGTGCTGAAAACTGTTTCCACATTTCATTCTTCAAAGTACGATTAAAGCGTTCTGCGATACTGGCCTTGAGACCACTGTGGGTTGAATAATGGTTTATTTTATGTTTTGACATCAGAACTTGAAATGACGAATTGTAGAATTCCTTACCAAGGTCTGTGTGAAGGTTCTTGCAAGGACCTTTATCTTGCAAAACAATATTCATTGCATTAGTTACATCCCTGCCACTCTTACTTTTTACGGGCACTGCCCACGCATATTTACTGTAGCAATCAATAACAGTCAGCATGTACTTGTAGCCTTTATTCTTGCGAGCATAAGGAATCATTTCAACCAGGTCTGCTTGATACAAGTCCTTCAACCTAAACACCTATATTTTACGTCGAGGATAATTTCGCCTTGCAGGTTTGTGCAGCTCCCCAACGATGTTTAGACGACTCATTCTATGTATCCGTCTTCACGCAATTCTTCGATGATGCTAGATATTTCATTTGTGTGTGAATTATTGCCTGCTTGCTGAGAAGCAACTAGTAGACGTAATCTGTGGACAATTTCATTAACATTATTCCAGTAAACATATTCTGAAAGTCTCCCATCTTCTATTTTCTTACGTAGATCAAGACCAGGTCCTGTTGTAGTTCCTACATCAGGGAACAGCTGGGAAATAATGTTGAATTTCGGGTGTGTGTCATCCTTATATTCATTGCTGCTAGAATCATTATTTTTCAAATGGGCACTCGTAAGTTTCAAAAGACGTTTATACTGTTGCAGAGCCCCATGCGAATAAGTACCAGGATTTTGTTTAAACAGTAATTTGTAGAGTCCCGAAGCCGTCTTGATTATGACAGAGTCTACTTTTACGTCATTACTAGGCAAGAATGAAATTTGCTTGTTTCCCAAGTAATATTTTTTATTTTGCTTGTATACACCATATGTTCTATCCTTGAACCGTGAGTTTGTCAAGTAATCATGAAGCATTGTGGTTTGTTCCTTTTTCCGTTTCCTCTCAGAGAGTGGCAAATCATCTTCGTCAACTTCTTGCGCAGGTTTCTTGTGTTTCACTATAGTTTGAAGCTCTTCTTCCTTCTTCACTGTCACAGGCGGAGGCGGTTTCAGCTTCAAACTGTCCAGTCTGTCTGTTATAGGTTTGAAAGCTTCTTCATTAATTATATCACGCTCCATTCTTGCACGTTGAACTGTCAAGTACTTTGCGTGAATACTTTTAATCACGGCGTGTAAGTCACCGACAATGTCAGACATTGTACTACCCACTTATAATGACAAGACAGAGTATTTATATGTTGTTTTTCTTAGGTGGAGGCCTAGAACTTGGCTGGTTATTTTTCCCTTCTAAAACTATGACTGGAGGTGGATGATAAACTGATGTTAGCACGTTATCAATATTTTTAATCGAATCTTCAAGTTTAGTAATGTGCGTTGTAATCTGGTCCAGGACTTTGTCTGTGCCAAAAGTTTCATTTATCAGACCTTCTATTGCATTAAGCTTCCTGTCCATCAATGTCTCCATATCAACAGGGATAGCACCAAGTTTATCATTCATGTAATTAATCATACTTGCAATATCATTACTTGTTCTGTCTAGCACATTTTGTATTAAACTAATAAAATCACCATGAAGTGTATAAATATAAGCCTTGTTAATAGTATCTCTATCTTCTCATGGACTTGCAATGTTTTTAAGTATTTTTCCTTCGGCACTACAGTTTCCATCATCCGTAGGTATGAAACAACTTACTATTTTACGTTTCAGACCATTGCAGCCAACCTTTGAAATTATGTAGCTTATCTCTCACTGACGGAGGCTTATGAACTGACCGAATCCACGTCGATTATTTCTTTTAACTAAGAGAAGGCTTTGGCAATTACAAGGAATCCATGAGGATCACTCCAACAGAAAGCACACACCTCTTTGAATTTATCATAAGTAATATCTGCATTAATATGATCAGAGTAAAAATGTCTCAAGTTCAAGTCATCCATGTGAAACAAAACCAAAAGGTTGGCACTATCACGTAGTAACTGTTTGGGTATACGTGAATATGTCTGGCAAAGGTAAAAGGAATCTACTGACATATGTTTTCCCTTACAAAAGTATTCTTGGATACAAGCCTGTTTCTCACAGGCTACATCGTCGAAGACAAACACAGAATTTGGTAGAGCTTGACTTGGTGGTACCACTGCTTCACTGTCGGTGAATGGGAAGTACCCGAGTCCATCCACAAAACTTAGAATTTTTCCAAGTCGCTGATAATTTGGCTGTTGCAGTGATTTCGAGTATAGGTACACATTCTCGATCTGGAGACCGTTAGGCTCCTCCAGCAAGCTTAAGAGCCCACATGTCTTGCCACAGTTTGAAGGTCCTGCTATGATGCAACGCACAGTATTGGGTAGGAGGGGTCCATGTCTTGATTCGTGAGAGGTGACTTCATCTTCTGTAGTAATATGTATTGGTAAACTAACTTCTTGCTTGTCGATATGTATATTGCCACCACTAACCTGCGGAGCTTTCATCGTCTTGTGCGGAGCAGATTGCGGAGCATGCGGAGTAGATTGTGGAGACTTGTGCGGAGTGTGAGGATACTTGTGCGGAGCTCGAGGAGAGTGTGCGGAGTCATGTACAGCATAAGTAAATGGATTCTGAGACATTCGCGGAGCATGCATAGTCTTGTGCAGAGCATTCATAGTCTTGTGCGGAGCACACATAGTCTTGTGCGGAGCACGCATAGTCTTGTGTAGAGCAGATTGCGGAGCGTGCGGAGCATGCAGAGACTTGTGCGGAGCACGCATATTTTTGTGAGGAGATGGTTGTGGAGCATGTGTAGCATGCATAGTTGTGTGAGGAGCTGATTGAGGAGCGTGAGGAGGATGTATAGTTATGTAAGGAGCTAATTGAGGAGCGTGCAGAGCATACACAGAATCATTGTTACAAGTTTGAGTATGTCTTTTCAAACTATTATTCCTGGTAAACTGTTGTTGGCAGAGTTCCAACTGAAATTTCATTCTTGAAGTCTTCATCGTGCATGTAGTTGCTTCATGCCTCATTACATTACGCAAAGCGGTAAATACTTTACCACAGAAGCGACAGCGGAGGTGCATCATTAGCAACCGTACTGTTCAAAGTCTCGAATGATACTGAATAAAAAATATAAAAACAAGTACTTACATTTTTTCAACTCAGTGTATCGTGATGCCTCGTAGGAGTAAGATCAAGAGCGGAAGAGGATTAGTGAATACTCTTATAAATAATTTACCCTTCGAAGAACATATTCCAGGGTACAGATTCTGTGGACCAGGAACGAAGCTAAAGAAGAGGCTCGAGCGCGGTGACGTCGGAGTTAACGATTTGGAGGAGGCGTGCAAGGAGCACGACATAGCCTATGCTAATAGTAATAAGCTGGAAGATAGACACACTGCTGACACTGTCCTTGCAAACAGAGCGAAAAAGATTGCTAAATCTAAGGAATCAAGGCTTGGTGAAAGAGTAGCTGCTTGGGGAGTATCCAAGATCATAAAGATTAAAGTCAAGCGAGGAATGGGATTGCGAATAAAGAGTGAACCATCCACTCCTACAAACACTCGATTTAAATCCACATGTTCTGACGAAAAGATAGTTAGTCAGAAGAAAAATAAAAGTCGCAAGAAGAAGAAAGCAAGCAAGAAACAGGGAGGCTTACTGCCTCTACTCCTGCCTGGCTTGGCAGCACTAGGAGACCTGATTGGTGGAGTTAGTGGTATTGCCAGAGCAGCGAATACTTCGAAAAACCAAGGCAAACAGTTGGATGAACTTCAACGCTACAACAAGCAAATGGAGGCTATTGCACTAGGGTCAAAAAACGGGAAAGGCCTTTACCTAAGACCTTATCCTGTGGGTGCGGGATGTGTGAAAAAAAGAACCAGAAAGAGAAGGAAGCAATCTTAAACCAACTACCTGATCGACCACTAACAAATCTAGATTCAGTAAAGTTTGCTAGAAAATTGCAAATACCTAATTTCAGGGGCGTGTACATAAGCGACAAATTACCAACAAAACCAAGACACAATGAATGTGGAATTATAAATTTAGATTCGGCTACTGGCCGAGGAACTCACTGGGTGTCGTATAAAAAATATGGAAACAGTGTGGAATACTACAACAGTTTTGGCAACCTACGCCCGCTCATAGAAGTATGCAAGTATTTCAAGGCGATGGCACTAAGTTATAATTATTTTAACGAGCAATTACCTAGCCAATGGAACTGTGGCCATTTATGTCTTCAGTTCTTAATTAGTGATTAATAAATGTTTGGCACAAGCACTACTATGTATCAGTCATGTCTGTAACGTTGATCTTGACGGGCTAGAGCTCAGAGCTACGCTCCGTGCATTTCCCGGCTCTGGATTTAAAAGGTCGTGGTCAGTGGTACTGATAGATTTCCAAACTTATTTTTCATTACCTAATGTGGATAGTTCAAACTGTAAATTTCGATATGTAAAAAATGACATCACTGAAAAGGTTACTGTACCAACAGGATCATATTAGATTGAAGATATTAACACCGAGAAAGATACTCTAGCATCCATGCTGGGATTCCAACACAATGTGTATGAGAGCGGAAAAATACACCAGTCAACACTACCTGTAAACTGCAATCTTGTAACAGGCTCATATCTAAATGGTAAACCGAACCATACATTTCACGAGTTTTCAGCGACTGTTCCACCTGGATTCAAACTGGTAGAAGTCCCGAAAAATCTAATTTATGCACCAATCATAGAAAAGTAAGTGCAGGAAGTTATTATTCGTATAGTCGACCAGGATGATAAACTGATTAATTTCAGAAACGAAGAAATTACATTGCGCTTGCACTTGAAGAAAGATGGGCCTGAGTTTTAGAAAAAAGATTATAAAAACAAGTCTCCCCTCCAGGCCAAAGGTCAGTTTGTCACGAGCAACCAGTGTGTTAACACGTAAAAATATTATGTTCTTGAAGAGTCTAGGCTTCAAAGTCAAGAAAAATGGAAGCTGAAATACTGAATGTGGACGAGCCCGTTAGTTACGAAGATTCCTTAACAAAGACTGAATTCCATGCTTATTCACCGTACCTGCCCGGACCATACCAGCTGTCGTCCGATGTTCGAATACCGGTGCAAAACCAGGACATTTATACTTTGCAATGCAACTCATACTTGAGATTCAGAGGCAATATAGCAAAGGTTGGAAATGCCTTACCTGTAACCACCAAGATAATTAGAAATGGAGTACTTCACATGATTAATAAAATTGCTTATGAACTGAATGGTGTCGAGGTTGATCAGACACGGGATGTAGGTATTACAGCTACTATGAAGAACTACCTGTCTCTAACACACAACCAACTATCCGCAGCCAAAATTGCTGGATGGGGAATCGAACCAAATTGTAAAGTTCCTGTGTACGAAGGCAGAAGATTTGAAATATGTGTAAGACTTTCCTCAATGCTAGGATTCGCCGAAGATTACAAGCATATTATAGTGAATTCTAAACAAGAGTTGGTCATACTTTTAGCCAATACTCAGACAAATGCTTTACTGGATACTGCAGACAACCCGGAGGCCACAACACTCTCTATACAATCGATAGAGTGGCTGCTGCCACATGTTCAAGTAAAAATGGAGGAGAGAATAAAACTACTCAAGTTTGTCGAGAAAGGAAGGAATATAGATGTAGCCTTCCGCTCATGGAGCTTGGAAACTTGTCCGGCCCTTACTCAGTCTCAAAATGTAAATTAGAATGTTAAATCATCATTTGCAACGGAAAAACCACGCTACATAATTCTAGCATTCCAGACCGGAAGACAGAATACTGCAAGTGCAGATCGCTCAAAGTTTGATCACATCAATATTAAGAATGCCAAAGTTTATTTGAACTCTGAAAGTTTTCCGTATGTGGACCTGAACGTAAATTTCAGTAATGGTTCTTTCATGTTGGCATACCAAATGTTTGCAGATTTCCAGAAATCATACTACGGACGCGAAGCTTCGACCACACTCGAACCAGAAGAGTTCATGAACAGTGCCCCGCTCCTTGTATTTGATGTAAGTAAACAAGATGATCGTATAAACACTGGAGTAATTGATTGTCGCATTGAAATGCAGCGGAGAATATACCTGCCGGCACACAAGCCTATGCTCTCATTATCCACGACCGTTTGGCAACATATAATGCAAGGGATAAAGTGGTGAAAATACTAACGTAAGCTCAGTTCGATCTTGGACGTCATCATGTACGCAAGTATCCAGAGCATCCAGTCTCAACTCGGATTTATTCTTAAAGAGGTTAGCATAGCCTACCAGGACGGAAAAGTGACAACGCATAGCTTCTTGCCACCATTTCACTGGAAATTGTTGGATATGAAAAGTGTGCGCACCAATAAAAGGCTTACAAAAAATTATCATGGACTACACTGGGAAGATAGATATGAGGATTATGAGAAAATTAAAGACGTATTAACTGAAATTATAGATGATGAAGAAGTTGTATTTGTTGCTGGGGTGGAGCAGAAAAAATGGCTAAGCATGTATAGTAATGAAAATGTTTATATTATCGACTTGCAAACTACGTACTAGTGCCCATCGCTTCGCTACTTGAAAGCAAAGTTCAACAAGTCTGAACACGCCTGCGAGTCTTGTGAGCAGGACAGGACCTGTTCGCGCCTGAACGTGCTACTGCTACGGCTGTAGTAAATCAATAACTTAATTAAACTCTTTTATTTCTAATTATAAGACGTCCATCCCAAAGAGACCAGAGAACTGCCCACAGGAAAATTTTACTAAACTTGTAACAATGTGTATTCTATTTTGTAGTGAGGTTATGTTGCATAAATTTACCCAGAAGAAAAGTTATGTCACAAAATACAAAAAATTAAGATGGCGACTATCTCTCTCTTAGGCGCGATTCACACAAGAGATGGCATGGCGCGGACATTGTGGGGACGTGATAAGTGATGTGGCGCGGGCATGACATGAACAATGCACACATAACTGGCTCGCCACTTTAGCATCTCGCAGTTTGTTAAGTATTCACTTCAGAATATTATGATGTTTTAGTACCTCCTACATCTAATAAATATCCAGAAGCACACGAACATGGCGTTCACGCTTTGAGTTGAAAAATTATAGGCTAGTTAAAAAAAAATTACACTTTTGTAGCAACGTGACATTAAATGTTGGAAATTAACTTTACATTCATAATGATTTTGTTTAACAGCGATAGGATGTCCCACAATTCAGTAATACCTTAATTTTCTGAATAATTTTAGGATAAGAGTACATTTATTGGCCAAAAATCAACTCTTATGTAATAAAGGATGTGTTGGTTGGTATCGGTGGTATTTTTTATCGCTATAGCTAATCGCAACACTAGAGTCATTATGAAAATAAGTAGAGAGCACCCCACACATTTTTTACGTTAAAGTTAATTGTTGTGGTCAGTAGCATTATCATTATTTGAATTTCGTTCAAAAAATTAAGTTATACTGGACTGTGAGACATCATATCGCTGCTAAACAAAATATTTATGTTTGCAAATTATCTTGAACTTTTCAGTTCATGTTACTATGAAACCGTATATTTTTTCTCCTTTAGTTTTTTAACCTTAAAACACAATGCAAGATACCTATAAGTATGCAATAGTAATTTCTTTAATTGTTTGCTTAAAGATTTTCATTTTAAAACAATATTTTCTGACGCAAGCAGACAACATTTTTTCTTATAATAGGTGAGAATACCACGTCATAGCTAACAAATTATTGCCTTGTTATTGAATCTTAACACGTGTGCAAGATTTAAAATTTTTCGAACGTCTGAAGTGGGTGAAAATTCATTCATTGATCTGATAAAAGAACTGAACATGTTTCCTGGCCGTTTTCAGAATTTGTTTGTAATGACTAAGCAATGTTTCCATAATACATCACACAAATTATAAGACAACCTGAAAAAAGTACAAATTGAAGACAACCTAGTTGTCTAATGAAGAGAGCATACTGGTAACCTTGAAGAGCGTAAAACGAATTACAAAAGCTTAGAAATGTCATTGTCTATGCTGCACACGTAAATACTTAAATTTTTTTAGATATATCTTTAAATGTCTGTATAAAGTAAGTTAAATATTCACCTAACCTAAACGAATTATTTCCGTGGTATCGTCCGTCATACGAATTAATGTGTTTTTGTTGGCTGGGTCGAATCAGTGCTGCTGGCAAACATTGTTGACGGGGAAACACATGTTTGAGGTGTATTCCGTGTAAAAGCACTGCTCTATGATGGAGCGGCGATAACTTCCATACCATAATAACCATAGGCTGGTTAGAAATGCTCACGTCTCGAATTCTTATTGCAAAATAATTCCTATTTAAAATTTTTGGTTTTGTGAATCAATAAAAATTTTTCACGCACGGCAAAACAATTTGTAAAAATCCCATATCAGTGTGAGGTGATTAAAAAACGTTCTTCTTCAGTAAATATTGTCTTCTCTCTTCAAAGTAGTTATAAACCGTAGTACTAATAGTCCGTTGTCTTTTCATCTTTTAACTATCTTTTGCTTCTGCTGGAGAACGAGTTCTGTCGGGAATAATAATGTTGTTCCTTCATGTGTAGATTACGTCGTCACCAAACCCTAGATCATGCTCTTCACAACCACCTTCTTCTTCTTTTTCTGTGTCTCGCTGACCATCCACTCCATCGATTAGTTTAGCTTCGTAGGTCGCTATTCCCCCAAACCCTCCTGCTATATTGCATTTGGAAGGGCGAGACCTCATAAATGTGTTTAAAAATTGTAGATTAGTTGCTAGGTAATATTCCTTTGCCGGTTTAACTTTACTGACTGGTGAACTTTGTTCTTCATGTATTTTGAGTACCGACCTCATACGTTCTTCCAGCGCTTCTTCCAGTCGCTTACTGAACACAGAAACAGTTACCTGCGGGAACACGGATAGGGATTTACAAGTAATATAAAATTAGGTGCGGAATTTAACCAATTGTGCGGGAAGTTTAGACGGTATACATATTCGTACAAAATAATCACCTTATTCAGTTTCTTCCAATGCGAATTATAAATGATTTTCTTCTATGGTGCTGCAATAGCTCGCTGATGTGGATGGCTTATTTGGTGACAATGTATATTAGTGAATATAAAGTAAATATTGACGGAGACACTTTTCATTGCATTGCAGTAAAACAATATGAAAGACCAATGACTTGATATACCTGAACCAGTTCCACTATCTGGTGAAACAATTAACATTAATTATTATTTCGTAGTATACGAAACACTTTTGCTTAGAGGGCCTCGCCTACCACGGGCTTAAAATGCGTTGCAGTGTGTTCGTAAATACGTTTTTTTTAAGAAACTATTCTGCATATGCCTAATATGTCAATTTACGAAAATATAATACACTGCAAACAATGACTGAACAGTCGTTTCAAAGCATCACGTCGATTAGAAAAATAATTTCGGATCTCCTCAAAATGGCTAAAAACAGCTTTTTCAACCTGTTATATCTGAATGACTGCTTACGGGATTCGTGTGGAACTGCTCTAGGAGCTTGCAATAGACCTTGCTTAAAACTTTTCACCATTAAAAAGATATTGTCGCCACTGTAAGGGCCAGTTAGGCGTGATCTACTATACCACTGCACTTCGTTTCAGTGGCTTGCGGTAGAGGTGATACAGCACCAGATGAGCTGGTCAATATCGCCCTTGGCGTCATACCTCACTTAAAGAAACACACGGCCAGAAGGCGGGCGCCTTAAGGAGATCTGATGAAACCTTACTCGAGGAATCTATGGACAGATGGGCGGGGGATATTTAATGGCTATACAGACCTGAAAATTTCGCGTTTTCTTTTAGGCGTAAGTTGGAATTAAATCATCTATATAGGTCTGTATCACATTCACAATTGGCCGTTTAATTACTCGACACTTCCTGGAAGTAACCGAGCCAATAATAAAACTAACTTAATACAGGCCTATTTAACTGTGTCAGCGAGCAGCTAATAAATAGAGACCTGAAAAATTCGAGTTTTCTGTTAGGCGCAAGCTAGAATCCCAGCAACTATAGGTCTGTATCACGTTTACAATTGGTCGTTGTCTTGCTTGACACTTCCTGGAAGTAGCTGAGCCAATAATAAAACTATAATGGAATACAGGCGCATTTCACAGTGTCAGCGATCATCTAATAAACAGCTACTGTCTGCACGATTACACACACACACACACACTCATATATATATATATATATATATATATATATATATATATATATATATATATATATATATATATATATTCTTGAAGATTAGCCTACAGGTCAGTGAACACGCGAATTTTTCCCTCTATTAATGTCAGAGTGTCTAGAGGACGCAAAAGCATATAATAATAATAATAATAATAATAATAATAATAATATAATTTTGGTATTATCGCAAGGAAATTCAGGGCACTGAATACGGTCATTGTTGCCGCCCTTCGTACGTTGATGTCTTCAGTCAAGCTATTTGCGTGTTGCATAATGTCAAACGGAAGTGTCATACAACACTATCCGGAACTAAACATAACATCTTAGTGAGCAATACCCGTACACGAGAATACTTACTTCGGAAAGTATCAGGAAATATATTTGCAAATACTTCAAAGAACGTGTCCCAATTACGTTTCAAGCAATATACTGCGCGCATTAAACACAGGTGATTGTGTTGTTCCAGTTTTAATTAAAGTACTTAGGGCGTAAATCGTTAACATATTTAATAACTGTTTCAAAAATAGCTAAATACTCACGTTACAAAAGTTAATTATATCGTTAGTGAAAATTAAGGTAATGTTTTTACCTTTTGGACATTCTGTGTTATTAATATAATTTTAATTTGTACTTACATTTCTGATTATCATTGACCTATTTCGTTTAATCTTCTTTCGATAGTGTCCCATGTTTTGTCTTGTACAATTCTGTTGCAGTAATTATACAGATTATAGTCGTACAACGTCGGACATTGTTTAATTTCTTCACAAAATGAAATATGTATGGTAAATCGTCACTCGTCACTTTGCCGAGTCACTCGTGACTTCAAAGTGACGAGACATGGACGTGGAAGTGGAATGACTTCGGCTCGCCGCTCCTGTGTGCAATGTTACATTAATTTACATGGAAGGGACTCGAAACGGACACACAACTCCGCCCGCGTCCGCGCCACGTCTTCTCTGTGTGACTTGAGCCTTAAGAGGACGTGGTACATAATTCAACGCTAAAAGTATTAATCTATAACTGTAGGTTTCTTGAAGCCAATTTGCAAAAATTAAACAACAGCAATCCTAGACAATAGTTTTGGCCAACGTTTTAAACAAAATTGTTTCCAGTGTTACGAACTTCTGAGACACAATCTTTGACGCCGGAACCTCGTGCATTTAACTGCGGCGCAAGAGATCACGCGTAACGAATTAGTAATTTTGGATAAATATTTACTCACAAAGTTGGCAAAGGCCATTATCTAGGATTGTCATAGAGTATTTTATCCATATTCGCTTCAAAAAAGCGTAGAAATCAAATGATGTTTTCAGCGTTTATTTATCTAACACACGCTCTTAAGGAGGCCGTCTGGGTCAATATGTTTGCTCGTTCGCAGTTTAGAAGTGCGGAAGCAGTAAGGGTGACACAGCACGCGAGTCGCGCCTCATACTAAGCTCTAGGAGCAAGTCACTGAACTGGTGTGATGTCTTCTTGCTGACAACTCGCCTCTATGAGCCATCCAGTGGTGACCCTATCAATTTATGACGTGTCAAAGGTGAATTCTTCACGCTTATACCTTTTACAAGTGTCTGTGTTAAGACTCGGTTTCAGTCGGCATATTGAATTGTACTATTTTTCGCTTTTTTTTTTTTTTTCGAATTATAAGAAGAAAAATATTAAATATGCGATTATACCTCAAATTCTATTAACATTTCGCTACAGTACAGACCTTGCGATTTACCTGTTAACATATAATTACGCCGCAATATATGTGGCAAATTTTTTATACTCATAATTTATCCGACAAATTGCGACCTAACAATACACTACTAGCTCTATTGCCATGCTTATATTGTAGCTCAAGGTAAATAGAATTTGCGGTATAGTCACCGATTTAACATTATTCTTATCAGAATTCCAAAAAAGGGAAAAATAATAAAATTCAATATGGCGACTGAAACACATTTTCGCCGTTTTCGGCCGCTATAGAAGATACGCTGTAATGAGTATTTGTGAACTTGAAATTATGGTTTAATTTTTTACGTTTGAGGCACGGAACCGGGAAAGGCAATAATTCGAATTTAACACGTCTGTCAAACACCTCATCGCCTCTAGGCGCGGCGTATTAAACTAGCGCTCAGTGTTTCCGTGGAATGTGTTTTTCAACGGGACTTGAAACGATGACCTTGTTATCTTATTTGTGGAAAACATGAGGTAAAGTCCAACGTAGGTTTCTATGATTGTGTTTTACCATAACTGTAGATATTTTCTCAGCTACAGCAACATGAGAAAGTTATTATTAGAACTTCTGGGGAGCTTGGATATCATGTTTTTAATTATTGGACGGCATTTTTTAAATCATAAGGATACAGTTTGAAGTGTGTGTTCTTATCGTATATAAACGCATTAGAAACATTTTTAGAGTGTTATGCAAGTGTAAATACTTCCCGTACCACGCTACAACACGTCTCATGCGCCAGATTCACTAACTATTAAGTCTCTAACACGTATAGGCGGTGCCCTTAAACTTGTTTAGAAACGGTACAAATCATACTGAAGCGCCAAACTTGTATATTAATAACGGAAAAACTATTATGTAGGCTGTATAACTGTTTATTTCCTATGCTGTGTGGGAAAACATTCTATTGACATTTAGGAGAGCCAGAGGAAACTTTGACAATACATCGAGTGGAATCAATGGTCTCTGGAACGAGGGTTGAACACGAAGGCTATGGTGACACGCTTGAAGCTGGATATTTTGTTGTCCTATCTGCCCACAGAGCGGGTCACACTGCGGTTATATCTCCCGGATAATCTACAGTTCTGGGTCTTGCCACAGAGGCCAGTCGCCTTATCGAGCACATCCTACATGAACGCCCGCAGTGGTCGTATTGCAGCAGACCTGTCTGCCGTATAGAGACTGTAGTGGTTTAAATGATCACACCACACAAACACGCACACGCTTGGGTAACAAACATCGGTTCCAGGAGGTCAGAGGACGTGTGACAATCCTGCAGACTGGTATATTTCGAGCTTCAGTTTCTCGTCGTAAGTTCCGCCGACAGTTATTGTGTGTATTTATATAGCATTGCAAATGTTGTCATCCAGTTACCATTATTATTGATAAAGGAACTGTGTAAGGAAAGAACATCTACTGCAAAAAAATTGCTAAATCATTCAATTAAAAAACTCTGAGAATGGACTAGTAAATTCGTGCCTCATCCTGTCTCTTGCTAATTTAAACCATGTTTTTATTTTATACAGGCTTACTCATTCGCAATGAATAAAATTCAACGGCGCGTAATCCAACCACAGTAAACATTTTTAAAAACGTATTCCCTTCTTCGTGTTTTTTTATACAGTAGACAATATTGCATATTTTTCCTCGCTCCTTCAGTAACACCATTCACACATTGTGTTTCCAGCTAAGTACCAACATGGAAGAGAAGCTGGAAATGAGTTGTAGATTATATAAACGCTTTCAAGCTACGTCAAAGGATAGTCTACTTACAGTAAGGCTCCTTCATTTTCGTGTAAATATTTCTACACTAACTTATTTCAGTGCCTTACTTACACGTCTGCTGTTCTGCTTCATGTTTATTGGCAGAGTGTCTTTGTGGAAAGACAAGTGTGTGATATATGTTGTTTAAATGCCTTATGTGTGAACGCCTGCAACTCTATTTTACATTCAGTGATTGTATATGATTTAAATCTCGCTTGTCTCGTGTTTCTGCTGGCCAATCACAGACGTAAGGTGTCACAATTATCTTGTTCGGATTGGTGCAGACAAAATTTTAGTCATGCCTGAACAAAGACACGCTGACAATAACCATAAAGCAGTGTTGCCGATTTGCGCTCATGAGACCTGCCGACATTTGTTTCCAAAATCACCAGCAAAACGAATTTCCCTAAAAAGTAACAACATCGAAACTCTATGGCAAAATAACAAAAAAATCCCCGCCCACCCCAGTACATCACAAGAAGGACTTTACATATGTCCTCAAACGAGGACACTGGGTCATACATGCACAAAAATAAATTCTCGACTTAAAATTATTTTATTTGCAGGAATATAAACAGAATGAAGTACAACTGACTTGAAAAATAGACAAAAGTGCATAAAATATTATTTTACATCCAATATTCATTGCATTACAGAGCTCCATGAAAAACTGAAGAACAATTTTTTTCCTTCGTCAGACACAAGAAAACATTGCATTTGATGCACCTTGTTCTGCTTTTACTTTTGCAGCCTTCCAATCGACAACGATTAGGGTTATTTGTGCCTACGACTTCAGGTAGATGCAAAGCCCCTTTCTGCCTTGCAGCTCTGCAGCACAGTCGAACTATCTTCCTGCTTGGGTTTAAACCCTCTTGCTCCGAGTCAGAGTCCGAGTCCTCGTCACTCACTGCGGTTTTGCCAGTGATCAGTTCCTCTGACAAGAGAAGTCTGAAATCTAGAAATTTCATAATCCTCTTGTTAGGAAGACCTACCAGCTACTGGTCTTGCCGATAAAGTAGCCACGCATTAACACTGGCCAGATCAAAAGAATGCACCATGACCTACAGTGTCCATCTTTTCGGTCTACATTTGTTCCTGTAGTACGCAATCATGCGGATATTTAATTCGACCCCATCCATGAAGTCGTTGTAACACTTCACAACGTGGGGCCGACTGATATCTACTTTGGTATGGTTCTTCTCGTCCCACATTTTGCACAGATCAAGTGGTTCGGGACCCTGTGCAGACGACATTAACAAAATGCCCTTACTGTCATACCACTTCGTTAAAACTATCTTTCTGTCCTCCCTTACAAAAGAATTGTGACTTCCTCTTGGTATTTTGGCCATTTCCTTGTCTGGGCAAAGAGGGATTTTAGGCACTTTGTTGGTCATTATTGTCCCCGTCACGAAAATTGACTTTATCAACAAATAGTCTACAAGTTTGTGTGATGTGAAAAACCTATCGACATAAACGCATGAATGTTGAGGCACAGTTTCAACAAGTTGTACTACCGCACTTTCCCCAACACCAAAGTCACCTTCATTTTCTAAGTTCGTAAAAGTGTGACCTTTTCCCTGATACATACTAAATTCCAGAACAAAACCTCGAAATTTTTTAAACCAACAGGATTTGGTTTCCTCTTTACGAATTGTTTGAGATGAGTTACCCCAGTAAAAGGAATCATCTGTTCATCCACAGACATATGAACTGGCCTGGGCAACTTCAAACAACCACTTCTCACAGCATTTAATACTGGCCTGACTTTCCAGTACTTGTCTTGCGTTCTGGCTTCCTGCATTACACCATTGTCATTGACACACTTCAAGTTTTGTCGTAACTTAAAAAAGCGGTCCCTGGACATGTTGTCCGCAACAATAGGTACCCTGGTGCTCCTTTTCCAGAACATTTTTGCTTGTGGATAGCCGAGACTCGCCATTAAAATTCCCAAACCAATGAATTTCTTCACTTCTGCAGCGTCAGTGTTCATGCTTTTTCCCGACACCTCCACTGAACGAATGTTCGTGCACTCTGCCATTTTTGCACAAAAATCTTCAGCTGCAAACTGCCGAAAGTAGTCATTCGGTGTCCAGTCTTTTCTTTCCAGATACCCACCGTCGGTGTTGGCACTTTCTTCATCCCTCAATATTGGTGTATCGAATTCCTTGGCTTTGTCCCACAGACACTGCTTTAGTTGAGCTACAGAGCGTGGCCCAACTCTATCCGGATTCGGTGATGCTGCCTGCTCGTCCTCATTTTCAATTGAATTTTCTAGTTGAATCTCAACCTCTACTTCTTCTGCCACATTCATTTCTTCCAAGTTGAACAATATCACCTGGCGTCGAGAGTGTAACTTCACATTCGTCTTCCTCCTCTCCAAAATCTGATATGTTGCCATTATCTATCATATCAAATATTTGGTCGGCAGTGAGGGAGTGTGAAGCCATGCTGTAAAAATTAATAAAAAATATTTAGTTAATAATATACAAAAATACATTTCTGATATCAAAATTCTGTGTTTTAAAGTGACATATTCAGACTATGTCCTAATGTCCTCAATTGAGGACACTTTGAAAAATAAGCTTACCTATTGTTGTAAAGTGTTGTCGGAGGTAACAATACTTCAAAAAAATCTTTAAAACATTGAATAACAGCTGGAAACTAACAAAAGCCCAAAATATTCACAAAATAATTTTTAAAATATTAATTAAAATGTAGGATGTTCAAAACCCTAAAACTCAAATTTATCCAAGAACCATAGATAACTATGAGTAAAATGACTTGAACTGTAACTATGTTTGTGTAATCTATGGTATTCTCAATTGAAAGAACATCATCCTAAACTACTCAGGGCAAAAAAAAAAAAATTTTTTATTTGCGAAAACAAAATGTCCTCGTTTGAGGACAATTTTGGCCATTGGGTCTCAAGAGGTTGAGATTGAAACAAAATGTTGCGAAAATCTTCTCGCGAGAAAATGGTGGCTCTAGATATAAGACACGTGAGAGATGAAAACATCCAACAACTAACTATGAAGCAGAAGGCACTGAAACCAACTTGTGCAGAAATCGTTTCACCAGAAGTAGTTGTCCCTAGTAATACAAACCCAAGCAAAACAATATCAACATTCCAAACCATTATTACAAATTAAATTGTTGTGCACGTGTCAGTAATAAAATTGTCAAATGTTTCGCTGACACGTAATACGACTGAGGTTTTGCGAGTTTCAGATCAAAAGCTATGTCCAATTAATTTTTATACGCAAAGGTGTAGCAGCAGAGTTTCATACACACCTTGCGTGTTAGACTTACAAAATTCGAATTGCTGTTGTCCCGGGTCGCTGATTCATCATAATTGTATTTATATGTTAATTTCTAACGGCAACGTGTACAAATATCTTTGCTGTCTACTGATTACTTAATTGTATTAACATTGCTTTCTTTGCTATGTCGATGACACAATTAAAATGTTATTACATAATTGTAGCAGTTACCGGAACAAACTAGCAAATTCAAGCATGGGTGAATTTAGAACTCTCCAAAAAGATGGCAGGGGGCACATAGTAATTTTTTTTTTGTGGCTCGGCGACCTGAAACAGTTAGGCCATATTTACAGTTTTCGTGCCTATAATCAGTTCAAATTATAAAAGTCTGTTTTTTCAAATTACATTCGAACCAGAACCGTTATAATTGGTAGGATATCTCCTAAATTTTGAACGGAGAAAAGGAGGGGGAGCATGCGCTCCCTTTACCCACATCTAAACACGCTACGGTATTCAAGTGACTAAAAATATAGGCAAATCACTCAAAGAAGTTGCTATACGGAGATGTTAATACCTAACTTTGTTGTCTACACCATCATTAACTGTTAGAGAAACTTGGAAATTATAGCTCTAATCTGAAGGGGCTAAAGAACTGGAATTCCATCTTCAATTTTCTTATTTCGTTCATACATAAATACGATCACACTATACCCCTATGTTTTAAGACTGGTATGGACGTAATATTAGCATGATGCAACATAAAACAAATTGCCATAGGCTAATAGTATTATTGTTAAAAATATGTATGTTTGAACATTCAGTGTAACAATTGTATCTTACATTAACTAGTTATATAAACCTGTCAAATAAATTATATATATTATGCTTTTTCAGAAAGATGATTCAAACAGCTGCATTGAAGAATTTAATTGTTTTAATATTGGCTACATTGTTCTCAAGAAGTGATTCGATTAAAAGACACATTTCCATAGAACCAATGAACAAATGTTTGTTCTGTGTTTCGCACACTACACATCTTTATGAGATGTTTGGATGAAATCATAATTTCATGGCCGTTTTATCAAGAAAAATAAATTCCCAAACTGACGACATCATAAAAGCAATCCAATCACAGACCACCAGACCACTGTACGTGTTAAGATCAGTTGGTATTACTGAAGACGCCTCATTTAAAAAATACATTCAGCATGATAATGACGTTCTCGCATCTGGAAGTACTGGCTTAATTTTTTTTTTTTTTTCAAACGAAGATAACGAAGACATGTATATAGACCCACTGCTGTATTTGTCTCAGAGAAAATTTTGGAATAACCAAGGATATTTCATGTTATTGTCTGTGGGATCAGGTATCATTGACAGAAATCAAGCTAAACGAATGCTTAGCTCTTACTGGGAAAAATTTGAAATCCTAAATGCTGTCGTAGTACGTATCCGAACTGACAGAAATACAACGAAACCTGATATATTTACATATGACCCATTTTCAAATGGCGGCAGAATAATGACTATTGATTATCCTAAAAACAAGGCACTATTCATGGATAAGTTTTCAAACGTACACAAGTACCCTGCAACAGTGTTTGTCTATGCGGTTCCCCCATTTTCGTTTAGTAAGAAAGTTAGAAACAAGATCGTGTTCAGTGGCCCAATTGTTGAGGTTATAAAGAGTATTTCACAATCCATGAATTTTGATGTTTTTCGTTCCAACTCGCTTGCAGTAATAAATAACACACGCAGCAAACCTGATATCACATTTGGCACGTATTTTGCAAACAGCTACGTGTATAAAACCATGACAAGTCCTTACTATTATGACACACTTGTTCTGATAGTGCCGAAGGCTCTGCAAATACCAGTATGGAAGAACCTTATTTACCTATTCACACCGTACACTTGGGCAGCCTACTTAGCGATGTTTGCATTCCTTGTTCTGCTCATAAACTTTCTTGCGAAATTTGAGGTTCATGCTTCACCGGGACAGTTCAGTGTATTGGAGGTAACGCGTATTTTTCTTGTAGGTGTATCCGTATACAACCATCAGTGTTTTCCTACGAGATTGTTCCTTGCAAGTGTTGTAGTGTTCTGTCTCATAATGAACAACTGCTACACTGGACGGATCACTAGTTTCTTAACATTGCCTCGCTATTATCCTGAACTGAAAACAGTGGATGAGCTGATAGAAAACTCAATCTCAATTGCATTTATACCAGTTGTAGATGTATTTGAGGAGTCAAAGTACGTTGGTGGTTTAATGGATAAAGTAACAAAAATATATATCTCCGATGAAGTAGACAGGAAATTGCTAAATAACTTGATATTGATGGATAATTACTAAACCGCCATGTAGGATGTAAAATTCCACAGGAATATCAGTGTAATGAGTTCTAATGCTATGGCTCAATACCAACTGAATGTTATGTATAACAATTCTTTGGATAATAAATTCAGTTCACTGGATCTTTACGAAACTGTACGTATGGTTCTGAGAGTTCGCAAGGAACTGCCTTTTAAAGACAAATTTAACACCCTTCTATGCGCACTTGTGGAGGCAGGTATCGTAAATAAACTACTGGTTGACCGAATGGTAGTTAAACACGTGGCGATAAGTGAAATTCCTCAGCTTACTCTCAGTCATCTCCAGGGTATCTATTTTGTTCTCTTTATTGGTATTTTATTGAGTAATTTGATATTTTTGTCTGAGCTTTATTATAAATGCACTTATTTTAAAGAAGATGGACGGAAGCTGACGTATCGATTTTTGATCTTTATTATAAACCTGGAAAAAAAATTCTAGATAAAATAGTTTCAAAATTATAAGTAGTTTGAATACATGCTCTAGTTTTATTTTGTTACGATTTAAAACTACTTTTTGATCATTTTCAAAAATGTCCAGAGCTTCCAAGTTTCTTCGTAAAGGTAGCCGCCTTGATAAACATATATTGCGCGTTCGTGTCCTGGAAGTGTGGAAGCTGTAAGGACGATACAGCGCGCGCATCAAACATCACCTTGACCTCTAGGCGTTTTTGGATATACTCCATTTGTACCCCTTCATATGACTTCACCGAAATGTCACTGATTTCATCAGTCTTGAAGTCCTTCGGTGCCAGAATGGCAATCCTGCACAGCCTTACATAGACTTAGAACCCATAATGTCCTGAACCGTAGACCAGAGCTCCAAACAACTGCCCCACGTTGTGGTCACAGAACAAGGAGGAATATGTCGTGGTGTTCAGTTGTAAATAAACTATATTAATAAAATGTTCATTTACTACAGACATGAGAAAAAAAGATGGAACATTAGAGGTCAAGCTGAGCTTGTTTATATACTTAATCATATGGTGGAGTTTTTTTTCTAAGTGTATTCGGCTGTTCATTTCATATGAGATATATCTTTCTGGTATGTTGTTCCTACAGGTACACTGAAAAATTAGGTATGGCTGGACAACCTTCCGTCAGTTTATGCGAACTGCTGTGGCAATAAATAGACCCGTTGTATTTTTGTGAAAAGTATATTGCACCGCTTTGTTTCACTACATTATGCGCACATCTGCAGCGTTGCTTCATGGTCAGTGACTCTGTGTATTGAAGTTACACCGTTACACTGGCAAACTTTATTCTCACTGACACAGTCGAAAGAACGATCTCTCTGCAGAAAGACGATTTGCCAATAACCATGAAGCAAAGTTGTAGATGTGCAGGTAAGGTATTGCAATAGGTGGAGGAAAATTATTTTCACCAAATATCAGTGGCTCTATCAATAAACAACTTGTTCCCACGTATCAATATGGCGAATGACTTCTTCCCCTTCCATCTCGAGGCCTCACACCCCTCTCCTGATTTATTAGGCACATGCAGGCTGTACAACATTATAAGTCGTTCGGGATAAAGTGAGCACTAAAAATGTAACATTGAAAAATATCACTAGCCGTTATTTCATATAAAATAGTTGCCTTACTACTTGCATGGTCGGCAGTGAAGTTACCTAATATGTTTTCGCGTATTTTCCTATTTAACTACAACAATACTGAAACATAATCAACCGAAATCTACGTAATTGTATTTTATACAATTAATAAACATTATTTTATCAAACTGCATAGGTATCTACCCACTGCACAATTTATTGTACATACGTAAACATCAAGTGACGAGTCCAAATAGGTTAGACATTTCTCGTTGTTAGCCGTTACTCGCGGAAACATAGGAATTAGCTGAAAACAGATCTTTGGCAGGGGTTTGTTTAGTGCTCTCTTTATCCCGAACTGCCTATACGTGATAGGACTGCAAAGGGTAATTACGTATTATACTCTGTTTCGTATAATTTTAGTACATTTATTCAGCTACTTACTGGCAACTGTCGTTAATATAATGTAATATGTGTCATAATTGAAGTCAAAAATTTCCAGATAAATGGTGGAACTAACATCTCACCATTTCTCAATGGTCATACTCGCTTTTCTGTATTTTTCTTTGAACGGTTAACACATCATGTTTTCCCGTGGTTGTTAGTCATCGGAATGACAGTAGATACAGCTTTTTGACGCGATATTTATTTGGCCTTAAATTTTACGTCAAGACTTGAAATTCGAACAGTTCCGAAAGGAATGTTTATTTACGTTATCTTAAATATAAACAATAAAATCACTTCAACATTTGTACAGAGTTAAGAGATACTGAGGACTTTTCAAATGAAAATTTACCCCAGACCAATATTATTTTAAGCAAAGTTGAGAAAGCCATACCATTGTTAAAATCATGAAAATACATAAAAATTAAATAATATTTGATATGGCAATTTCAATATATTAAGAACTGACCAATAATCTTATGGACCGTATTAGAATCAGTTCTTAATAAAATAGTTTTTGCTTCCTTTTTTTGAGCTAAAAGCCTTAAATTTTTTTACAGCACAAATTTTTTCACGCTGTTTATCACATATCTAAATGGTTTCTTGTCTTGTTAAAGAATAACAGAATTGCAGAACATTTTCTATTTAGCGTCAGCTATTAGTTGTTCGATTAACGCGACTGCTTTATCATAAACCAGTACTACTGCCAACATACACAACTGGGTGGAGAAATCAAATTGTTTAGACACAGTTGCTTTGCAATTAAAAAAAAACAATGTATCCCATAAATGTTTTATAAGTGATTCAATCAGTGTGAATATGCGTTTCTCTGGTGCTGGAGAACAATGAATAAATGATACCAAATTGTACAATTTTCCAGCGTTTTGTTTTTTTGTAACTAACATAAGAAGTTCCATCCTTTTTTTTTTTTCCACGAAGAATGTTTATTTGCAAGAACGTCATTGACCTGCTTATTATTTGTAAGGCGCAAATGTTATGGCAACAATCAGGATAGTTATGGTTAACTGTTTTGGCCTACTTTTGAAACCAATACTAAAAAAAAAAAAAAAAAAAAAAAAAAAAAAAAAAAAAAAAAAAAAAAAATTGACATCCTCACCAACTGTAATGTTGACTGAAAATATTAATTTACACTTACAAACTATCACGGCCGTTGCAAGCGGTTTTATTTGCCGTTATGAAGCTTAGAGCCTCTTGAAGAAAATATTTAGGGACTGGGGCAAAATGATTTCTCCGGCCCATAGTCAAAATGTTGAATAAAAATCAAAACCGACATTAAATAATCAGCGACAATAATTTTTATTTCTTTCGGATATAAAGACGAAGACCTCCTTGCGGTTGAGGGACTGAGGAAATTTGCTTGTTTCAATTTTTCCCCAACAGTACTGAACATGACAGTCTATTTCCAATTACAACTGAATGTTTATAGTTTTAGCTTTTGAATAAGACACTCAACAATGGAGCTACAAGTGTGATATTGTACATTATGGAATGATTGAAATAAATATGTTAAAGAAAATGTTCGATTAGTGACCTATTTGGAATCTGTAAATGAGTTGGAAACTATTCGTAAAAAATTTCTTTGTTGTCTGACATTTTTTGAAAGAATAATGTTACAATTCATATTTAAAAATGTAATTCTTGCTTAAAGATTGTAGTGTTTACTGCAATGTGAAAATGTAAGAAATAATTTAGTGCTAATTTGTTTAAATTCAGTGCATATAAGTACTATAATTTAACATTACTGTATGTACGGTCAATATTCTGGAATTTACGAAAGCATTTTAAAGCGTAAGTGTACATATTTGAGATTGTCGTGTGCGTATGTGATTAACTATAACATACTTTGAATCTGCTTTTCGTAAAAATAAATAATTACTTAATGTTATTAAAGTACTGTGATTTAAATTACTTATGCTACAAATACATTGTAAACTGCATTTTTAAATTTACTAGTCGTAAGATAAAATACGTAAAACTCAGTATGGTGCAAAATGTTCAGTTGAGTACAACTTGTTGGAAATTCGTATTGAAGTGTTATGACAAAATATGTAACTATAAAATAATTATTTTCTTTCCTAAAGGTATTGGAGATATTAAATTATTTCTTATTATTGTAAATTACTGCAACTGTATATGTATTGCGTTTTATATTTTTGTAGCTGTTACTAGCGTTGGTCTTAAAATTTGCAGCTATCCTAAGAAATATTTGTAAAACATGGCCTTAAGAAGTTTTTGTAAAACAAATGGCCTGTGTCAATCCCGAAGATTTCGAACTTGGTGCAGAGAGCCTAGGAGACGACACAAGAATGATAGATGCTTTTCTTGAGAGGTTAGTGCCTATAGAAGAGGACAATATCGCCCTATACATGATAGCTAGTCATAGAAACCTTAGCAGGATGATGACACATATCACAGCTCTGCATGCAACATCAAGTACGCGATATTATAAGGAAGGAAGTCCACTTCTTCACATCATAGACTCCTGCTACACTCTAGTACCTTTGAGCCATATTGTAATGACGCCAAACAACCCTTTCCTCGCACGATACAGCGCCATTGTGACGCGGCTGTCAGAACGAGGGTTCATATCCAAGTGGCGACTCGACTACTCTGAGGATTCTACAATAATGCTCACTCTGTCTGAGCGTGTGGCGTCTCTTCCTCCTATCACACTGGATCACCTTATTATAGCGTTCATATTACTACTTTCAGGACTATTTATGTCGGTTGTGGCTATATACTTTGAGGTGATGTTACTGCTATTCCGTTTTATGCAGAACAGTGCAAGAGTTAATACAAATATTAAGTACTAACCCCTTACCGAATTTTTTTTTGCAAGGACTATACATGACGAACTGATAAGATGCTAAATACATGCAATTTACATAGACTGTCAGTAATGTGTGCGTTAAGAGAATAGGAAATACTTCCGACTTCTCGGGGTTTGACAAATGTCAGAGTGAGATAACACGGCACTTTGGTCCCTTCATCTCTGGAACAGTCTTTTGTTAGTCACTCTCGTGCGCTGTTGTGAGCACATTTAAAACGTGTCACAAAGGAATAACAACAGCATGTTCACAAAATCACCCTATTAGAGAGTCAGATAGCAGCATTGTTTGGAGCCGAGTGGAGGACCAGCTGTTGCGTGTTATCAGACATCATTGTATACATCTGCCTCGTTGAGTAGATGCCTGCTTGAATGGCAGTATTTCTGTTGGCTCAAAGATGTTTGGCAGTATGCCGTATATTGTGGACGGTCTTAAAGTATTGACATGCTTATCGATCTATTTAATAAAGTTTATATTCAAAATCTGGTTTTGCAAAACTTATTACTGTGTTTGCACACATATAGTTATACACGCGTGGTTAACCTAACACAATAAGCACATGAGTGAAGGATAAAATATGCCATAAATATTAAACTACCTCCGACGAGGTCGGTCATTGTATTTTTGCCAGTGGGAATTGCGCCGGACGATGTCGCTGGTCAGCGGGTTTTCTCGGGGATCTCCCGTTTCTTTCTGTCCTTCTTTTCGGCGTTGCTCAATAATAAAATCATGTCATCCCTCACCAGCGCTAAATACTTCGATGTTAAGTGCTGACCTAACTATCTTCATTAATATAAATTATCTCTACCCGTATTACAAACACGTTTAGTTAATTTACAGTTGGTTTTTAGAAACTAAGAATTGAGGCTCTAGTGAAAGGGATGACTGAAACTACTAAACCACTAACAGATTAATCATGCCTTGCACTAGATCTGGTAAATACACCTGTCACATGTTTCACTGAGAGCATCCTGAGATGCAGAATACGTCAGTAGTATTGTTTTGGTTGTACAGTTTGTTTCTATAAATCCATGTCGTTGTTGCCAAAATAAAAAGAATCCACTGTCATTTGATTCTGAATAGTTTTGACCTAATTAAAATTCTAATAGTACCTCCCTAAAACATTTACGTACAAATATAGTTACAAGTGATATTAAATTAAAGTTTCCGTGCCTTCAGAGCACAGTGATCCAGATTATATTCTGTATATCGACGTCAAATATTTGTACGCAATGATTTTTCCAACTATTATCAATGTTTACGAACGCAAATTCATTTAAATTTCGAATTCAAAATTAAAATATTATAAAGTGTATCAGCTGGAAATAAGCTGCTTAGATAGTCTGTTTGTTTCTACCCACCTCAGTTTGAGGACAAGACAGTAGATATCAAGTGTCATTATACTCTTTGCTGTTGGACCTCCAGGGAAGGTAAATTTCATCAGTACTTGAGCACCTTAAGTATTGTGACTCTGATGAAAATTTCTCACATTTTGTTGCTGTTCCCCTTACATTTTGACACGTGTACGAAAAAAAATTTTTTAGTTGGAGTTATCATTATTAACTACGAACACAAGGCGACTTAGAAGATTCCATAATGCTGCTAAGATTTCTTTACACTGCAAACACAGTATTTTTGTGGCCTACACAAAGGGCAGCACGGCCGCTGTTTCGTCGGGTCAGAAAAGAGTTAAGTTAAATTGAATAACCAAATAAATTAAAGTAGCCTTTAAGCTGATATGTGTTAAAACATGTTTTATAAACGTTATTTTAATTTTAAATGTTTGTTTGAATGAAGCATTTGAACTCTCGTCCAAAAATGTTAAGTGATTTCACATTTATTTCTTTGTTTCAATTTTCACATATTAATATAAGTTAACTATTATTTTTAATTATTTTAATAAATTAGGAGGCCAGAAATACTTTCAAGCATCAAGTTAAATATTTAGTGAACTGGCGTTGACAAAATTTTGCTCATTGTTGTACCCATATTTGATCTTATCGTAGACCTAGTGAGAATAATATTACGTGAAACATTCTTTATAGATATTAAACGTCTTTTTATTTAACAATTACAGCTATTGTAGTTTTCGTATTTTTAGATTTTCCAAATGTTCTTAAAGTTAAGAAATCGGTTTATGTACATTTAAATTAGTAGTAGAAGTAAATGTTTTACGTATATCACACCTAATGTTTTATCAGAATGTTGCATTTAGAGCTATTAAAGGAGTTCTGTATGTCATCATGAAAATTGATTTGCAAAAAAATTTTGTATTTGAAAGCTGAAATATTAAAAACCTTATATTCTTTCATTTAATGGCAAGTGCTGTAAATAAGGTGTGTATCCCACTGTTGTAAATATCTGTAGATATTATAGAATAAATAAATGTTTCAATTGTTAGTGTTAGTCTTGTTGAAAATTCTCAGTGACGGTATACATGTAGTCACTCTTGGCAAAGTACTGGTGATATTGTTAGAGTGCAAGAGGCCCGGACATGCCGGAAGAAGTAGATAAGTCAATATTCACAGTACAAGACCAACTTACACATTGTCATGGAGGTGTTTAGTCGCTGGACAGAGCGCCCAGATGGAGAGATAACTGTCATGGTGCGCAGCACAGAAATACCGCCCATGTGGAGAGATAACTTTCATGGTGCGCAGCGCAGAAATACCGCCCATGTGGAGAGATAACTTTCATGGTGCGCAGCGCAGAAATACCGCCCATGTGGAGAGATAACTTTCATGGTGCGCAGCGCAGAAATACCGCCCATGTGGAGAGATAACTTTCATGGTGCGCAGCGCAGATATACCGATACAATACAAAATTGTGTGCTAAAAGGGTTTACTACAGTCGGCAATAATTACTTTACGAATATTATATTAACATCAAAATAGCAGCAACGTTAGGTATGTAGAAATTAATTACTCGGCTTATTTACCTGTGAGTGGGCGTAACAAATCAGTACTGTAGTTGTGTATGCTCCGTTGGAGAAATCCGAAGGTGACGCAGGTTTGAATTTTGGCTGGAGACATGATATGACGATATTTTACATCACGCACCTACCACCCCCTTTGCTTTTAACCCTTCGTCCATTGTCAACCTTGAACCCAACTGTCACTTCTCCACCATCTCCACGTTACTCCTCTCCATAACATTCCAACTTAAACTAGTACAATGTTCCATTCATCTTATAGCTGATAAAACGAATGTTAAGCATGCGGGAGTAAGCAAGTTTACACTTAACTTAAGTTTTGTATTTTGTAAAATTTATTGCTTTATCGTTTCTAAAATAAAGGGAGAAAAATTCTACGTTATAGCCATTCCAGTTTGAATGTATGCGTGGAAGCTTAAAAGAAATATCCGGTTAGGTACATACTACATCTTTAAACTCAACGATACTGAACTCGATTTACAAGTATACGTAGGGACACTGCCGTCAATTATCGTGTGATCCTACAAGTAATATTCTGGATAGGTGACTAGTTAAATGTATGTCTATAATGTAGGTAAGTCTGTACAGCAAATACCGAACGAACAAGAACAATGTCAATACGGACGGTACTCAGGGGCGGCAAACTGAGGCCAACAAGTCAGATTTTAAGATAGAACTTATGGTATGTTACAGTGTGTGTTAAGTATGAAAGCAGCTGCATAAATACTTTACAAGATAATTGGTCCTGCACTTGGAGACGGAATTGAGGAAAAATAAAAATAAAATAAAACACACATGGGAAAATAATATGAAAAAAGGGGAAGGGAAGGAAAGGGGCCGTCAGAAAGCTACTTGTACCGACTTGCTTAATTTTCTTTATGCCTCCTTGGACAATACTGATGTAACTCATTATCAAGATTACTTTATTTACTGATACATTGCACGTTCCGCAATGTCGTTCCGAGCGAATTATACAGTCATTTTCACGTTTCTATATCACATGATATTTATTTAAAGATTTGTGAATGAATAAATTAAACTTTAAAATATGTATATTTACGTAGTTAAATTATATATCGTATTTATAGAACATCTATAACATTTACGTACTTGCTGCCAAAGGAACGTCAACTATTATCTAGCCAAACTAAAACTCCATGGTACAATAAAAAGTATGCAGATAATACTGCAGTATCTTATGATACAGTTAATGATGTTGATACCACCATTTCAAACATGCAAACTGACCTTGTGGTTATAGATGAAATTCTTCGACTAAATAGACTCACACTTAATCACCCAAAAAAACATCATATTTAATATTACACTCCCCACACTTTATACAGGATACACAAAAACAATTGTAGTAGATGGTCAGATAATTAAACAGGCAAAAGTCATCAAATTCATAGGTCTACAACTTGACCAACTTGGCAAGCCCACACTGAGACGGTATAGGCGGTTCGGAATAAAGTGAACACTCGAAAAAGCCCCGCTAAAGATCTATTTCCAGCCAATTCGTATATTTTCGCGTGTAACAGCTAACGACGGGAAAAGTTTAACTTCCTGGACACGTCACTTATGTTTGCGCGTGTAAGGTAAATTGTTCAGTCGATATGTGCCTGTATAGTTTGATAAAAAAAGAAGTTAATTAATTATATAAAATACAATGATATCGCTGTCGGTTGATTTTGTTTCAGTATTTTTGTGTTTAAATAGAAATAAACACGGAACTATATTGTGTTATTTCGCTGCCTACCATACAAGCAGTAAGGAAACTATAGTTAATGTTGAATTATATGCAGTAACGGCTAGTGATATTTTTCAAAGGTTAAATTTTTAGTGCTCACTTTATACCGAACGGCCTATACTAAGGAAAATTCTCCCAGTGATTGGTATTCTAAGACGATTCTACAACATGCCTACTGCAATAAGAAAACTGTATATTTCTCACTAGTTCACAACCACCAGCAGTATCACAGTCACATCTCGGGAAAAGCAACGGATAGAATAATAAAACATTTGCAAGTAGCTCAGAACCATGCACTCAGGAATATCTTCAATATTAAAAAAACCTACCGTACAAAATATACATACAATAACTTTTCAATCATGCCAATCAAAGGGCTCTATAAACTCAATATGCTCCAACATTTCAACAACAGCTTCTGTCCCCACACCGTATCACAACTACAGTACAAAAGGCAGTAAGAATATATACCTCGCATCAGTAAAAACGAAACAGGCCGAATTTCACTTACCTTTCAAGGCTACAAGTTATGCAACAAACTTCCTGACAAAATAACAACAATACAAAACCCCAAACAATTCAAAAATAAAGTAAAGGAATACTTAATAAACATATTGGACAAATGGTTTCTATCGTAAATGCAGATAATGATATTTTACACCTAAAATAACATTGCAATGTAACTCTTGTACATTGTATTTAAGTATGTTTTGTATTTTATTGTGAACAGACATAATAATCTGTAAGTGCTTATACATTGCATACATTTAAGGGTGTCAATAACAACTGGTTCAACGGTGATTATCTTAATGTGATTATAATAATATAATAAGCAAATAGAAGAACAGTTTTACTTAGTGCTAACAATCTATAGACTATGATGTGCTTGACTTTTCAAACTGTTTCAGTGTGTATCTTAAATCTTAGATTATCCTCACCCTACATAGAATTTTCCATGTCAAGATCACCAACTAGAACATCTATGCTAAAGGAGATCAGCTGTTTTGTACACAAATTACTGTAATACACATGTTGTTAACAATAAAAAAACTTAAAAAATGTTCTCTCATACAGGTAACGGTCTATACGTAAAACTGTCTAAACATAAAAGCAATTGAAGTAAAGTACAAACAAATCTATACAAATGTTATTGCTTATTAGAAAATATGATATGAAAACTGTACTAACATCTAAGAATTACAAAAATAATATGATCCTCCTGATTACTCTACAAGCAATCAAGTACTTTGGTTAGGCGTGTAATTAATTACCAAATAGTGCATAGTTGAAACTATTATAATATTTATAAGTTATTACTTAATATTGTCAATTTATTTTCCTTTGCAGTGTGGCTAATTATTTATTTTAGAATGAATTGAATCACATTTGAAGTTTGAAAGATTGATAAAAACTTCAGTCCCTTAATAGTAAAACATGTCTTATATAATGTAAACTAGACCAGGTTTCACTACACCAAAGCTTTCACGCAGAAATGATTGCTGAGTTGGTATAGGTCTGTTTTATAATTTAAATATTAAATCTAACATGAAGAATATAAATCATAGATATAATTATAGATCACTGATTTCTAAGAAGAAACACATTAATGTTACTGAACTCACTTGGCAGCTGCATTTTTCTTAACAGCTGTGTGCTAAACTACAGAGCGAAGACTTGGCTGTCTTGTAGCGTTCACAAAACAATTGTTAAAATAAAATCATTGTGAGATGAATGTAACTGTAATATTTTTAATTTAATTTGACTAGTAGTTGAAGTAGCTGGATTCTATAATAATTACGTGCAGGTCACTGCCATATGTTGAGCGGATATAATGATATTCTGACAACATTAAATCTAGAATAGTTCGATTTAAATACTCTTCACTCTCCAGCCCAGCTTTGCAATCAACATGAACTTATAAATAAAAGTGATTTAAGGCAAACTGAAAAATATAAATAACATGACATAGCCTACGAGTGGAAACGAAACTTCCAAACGCTGTGACAAACATGTATGTTTAACATGTCATCGATAAAACAATACATATCGTTTATGGATGCAACGATTGGACAAGCATCTCATCTCAGAGAGCGGATTTCTGACTGGGCCTGACTGAGCCTAGGATGAAGGATGGCATGAATTATGGCCCTAAGTTAAGTCTAGTGGTATAGTGCGGGGGAAGGGGGGGAGTGGCAAGTGGGAGTACTCCGAGAAGACTCTCCAGACGGAAAAGTCCGCTACGGTTCTCTCTTGTGAAGGATCGGGGACCAACCAGCCAGGACAGTCAGTATAGCAAGGAGGAGGGAAGGAGTGGCCTTACCACGGCCCTGTCTCGTTGGCAAAGTACTGTTGATATATAACACATATTATTAGGTCATAAAATGTATTTTGAGTTGTTTTACTTTGTAACTGAATTAATTGTATTTTCGTATAACACAAGCTATCTTCAAATGTTTAATTTTCTTGCGTGCAAAATATCTGCAGACTGTACCTACAGTACCCGAATAACGTAATCAGATGACATTTTTGGAAATCGAAAGTATATGAAACAATTTAAATATGTAATCTGAGAGAGGGATCGTTGTAGCTGAATGATCAGACCATTCGACTTCTACCAACTCGATCCGTGTTCGTATACCGGCAGGGTCGGTTCCCGAGATTTCGCATGTGGGAATCGTGCCGGACGATGCCGCTAGTTGGCGGGTTTTCTCGGGGATCTCCCGTTCTCCCCACCCTTTCATTCTGGCGCAGCTTCATACTCACATCAAGACACCTCTCCCACAACCCAGCTCTAAAAATCTCGGTGTTAGGGCCTCGCTCTTTAGGTTTTCAGTAGTTTCGAATATATACATATATTTTTTAACGGAAATTAATACATATATAAAAATTCATGCTTTCAGTTTTAACACTTATATATCATCGTTTGTATTTGAATTTTTCTGTTGCTCTACAGTCTACACCAAACAGATTTTAAGATTTCTGCTCCTGAAATATCACGTATTTTTTTGTCAACATAAACCAAAATGAAGCAAAATTATTTTTCTGCCAGCGAACGATACACAATTTTAAAAACGCTCTGGTAAAAATTGTGTATCGTATGACTCAAATTTTTTCAAAGAATTTGCTTAAAAATTATTCGAGTTATTTGAAATTGTTTGAAATGAATGAGATGTTATGGCCTTAAGCGCTGACCAAATGTCTCACTTGTGGCCTGAGAGCCAACTTTCTCGTATAAATATACATTGCTATTGGGTAAAGATAGGCGGTTCAGCCAAATAATAATTGTTCTTAAATATTTAATTAATATTTCGCGTGCCATATACAAAAAAAAATATGTAATTGTATTATTTTATAAAAAACTTTAGTACTTGACGTCTGACATTCGAAACTGCGACGCAACACTTGAGAAATATTGTTGAGAAAATTAATTTATTACCAAGTTCCATCAAAATGATTAACATACTAAACAAAACACCGATCAACAGGACAAAGAAAATACCCTGCAAGTGACTGATAGACAGTTTTTGTATCTCGTTTATAGTAGCTTGTTTACCAGCCATTCTGTCTGCCAGCAGTTTGTCCAGTATTCCTGATTCCCTTAGTGCACACAAAAGAGTGTTGAATTTATCTTTGAAAGGCAGTTCCTTGCGGACTCTTATAACCATGGGTAAATTCTGGCTTATTTCCAGTACTCTGAGCGTAGGATGTGGAAAATCATTGTACTTACAATTCACAAAATAATGTCCTTGAATATGAGTGTTGATGATACTGATATTTCTATGGAACTTTACATCGTGAATGGCGGACTCAAAATCATCTAATAATACCAAATTACGTAAAATTTTTATGGTTGTTTCATCGGTGAAATCAAGTTCCATAATTGAATTTTCTACGTGGCTGACATCTTTCGAGTTGCCAAACACATGTGTTGGTGTTACGGCTGCAATTAAAATGGAATTTGTTTCTATGTCGTCCAGCGTTTTCAGTTCAGGATAATAGCGAGGAATTGTTAAGTAACTAGTGATCCGTCCAGTGTAGCAGTTGTTCATGACGAGGTTGAATATCATGATACACAACAGAAACAGCCTCATAGGTGTGCACTTATGGTTGAACACTGACCCACCTACAAGAAACATACGTAGTACTTCTAGGGTACTCAAGTGTTCAGGTGAAGCATGGATCTCAAGTCTAATAAGGAAATTGCTGAGGAAAACAAGGAAGGCAAACATTGTGGAGTACGCTGCCCAAGTGTGTGGAGAGAATGGGTGGATAAGGTTCATCCATGCTGGTATCTGCAGAGCCTTGGGTACTATTAGAGCCGCTGTATCATAAATAAAAGGATACGTCATCGTTTTAAGCGTATCGCTGCCTGCGAAGTACAGACCAAATTTGATGTCATGTTCATCATAAGAAATATTCCCAAAAGCTGATGATTTTTCAACTCTTTTGAAATTCATGTGGTCTAAAATACTTTGGATTACATCAGGAACTGGGCCGTACAGTAATTCTGTACCGTCTACACTCGACTCTCTAAAAGAGAATGGTGGCAAATCATAAATAAATGTTCTTGCTGGGTATCTATGAACATTTGAAAACTTGTCGTGAAATATTACATTCTTACTACCGGGATAGACAATTTTTCTAATCCTACCACCACTTTCAAACGGGTTGTATGTTATAAAATTAATTTCCATACTACCGAAATTCTCTAAACACAGCATAACAACATTTAAAATTTCTAATTTTCCCCAGTAGCTTCTAAGGATTCTTTTAGCATATTCATTGTATACTTTCGCTCGTTCCAATGATAATAACACGAAGAATGCTTGTGTGTTCCAATATTTCTTCTGGGAAAGACGTAGCAAAGAATTTAGAAATATATCTTCATCATCGTCATTTGAAAATATAATGAAACCGGTACTAGCAGATGAAAGTACCGCGTCATTATCTTGCTGAATGAGTTTATCTGAGCTTGTGTTTGTTAAATATTCTGTTAACTTTAATATATAGAATGCGCCGTTTAGTTTGTTATGTACCCTTTCCATGATGTCATCGGTGTAGGGCGAAGTTTGAGATGAGAGAACCACCATAAAATTGAACTTCGGACCCATTGACTGGTATAGAAATGCCGTGGCTTCTAGTATGCCATACACGTGTTCCTTCGTCATCATTTCAGTGGCAATCTTTCTTCTCAGGGGAAAACTTGTTGAAACGTTCTGTACCAGTATTAGAATGAGAACTTTCTTAAGTAGAGCTGGATTATTCATTTTCCTGTAAAATAAATGGAAATGTAAGTAATGAATGATTAAGTATTATGGGATAATTTTCAGTAACACAGCCAAGCACATATAATGAAAAGGTCTGCCGATATTTAAAAGCACAGATACTTTAATTTGTTGAATTTTAATAACACGGATCATCACATTATGATATCGAAGTAATGTGTATAACGTAGCAAGGCATTCATCGCCAGTATGAATCCCTGTCGAGGATGTCTGTACAAATACCATGCCAAGAGAAAGTGAGTAATATTATCTTCACTCTTATCACATTGAGAGCAATTACATTTCAATACACCAGAGTAACTCACTTAGTATACAGTTTTTTTTGTAAAATAATATATAGCCAAGGGAATAAATTATTCTAGTACACCAATAAAAAAACTACTCAAAGAATCGATTATTTAGTAGTATGTGCATACAGAGTACATTTGTTGAATATCACGCCAAAATTTCTCAAAATTTGAATCTGGGCATCTACAGCTATCTTAAATAATTTTGGGACGAACTTAGGTTCTAAGCGTATTTCTCGTTATTCGTGATTCCTGGAGATTGGGTTGAGTTTTAATGGTGGTAATTAACTCTAGAAAATACTAATCATAAAAATGAATTTAGTAATAAGTTGCCTTGATTTTTAAATGCAGTGGTTCCCTCTTTCATCACTGAGGTAGTAAAAAAAGAGATATTTAACATTTCCTGCACCAAGTACTGCAAATTAAAATGGAAGATATATGACATTTTATACCAATTAAGATAAGAATGTGTATTCAGAGTATGGTTATGTGACACTTTTCATCTCTGTCGTAGATAAAGACGTTGACTATGTTATGTATGTTCTCACTATAAATAATTGATTGCACTACCAGTTATATTGCTAGTTATATCTACGCATGCCTTCTCTGTTAATCAACGAATTATATTCTGTTGCGTCTTGAATGTTATTTTTATACTCAAATCGTGCCATATATGCCTAACGACAATACGTATAAATATCACGATGGCTTTGCAGTCCATATTAAGAAAGATGCAAGCGGTGCCTACAATGCGAACAAGGTAAGTAACGGCGCCTCCCGTCAAGGCAATCCAGGTTTGATTATCGGCGAGTTCGACCCGGAAATACGTATGTGGGAACCTTGCCGGACGACGCTGTTTGTGGCGGGTTTTCTCGAGGATTTCCTGTTCCCCCGTCCCTTTATTCCGGTGCCGCCGCTCTATGCTCACCTCACGTCATCCCTTTCGACGCTGAATATGAGGTGTTTAAGTGCTGGCCAAAACCTCTTCATATCATATTTATGTTGCGAACTAAAATTTTCACAAACATAATCAAAAGTCATTTATTGAAGGCTAGAATGACCGTAAACATTTAAAATGTATTGAAGAACTAACACCAGTCTGCAAACCAAATGTTTTCTCACAATTTATATTGAGGGAAGATTGTACAGTCATATTGAGTAAAATCTAACGCCTCTCTGAGTGAAATATGATACATTTTCATTGCTCAGACGAAAAGTGAATGAAATCTATGGAAAAACAGAGAAATTCCTAAGAAGTCGTCAGACCTTCCTTAAAATTTTCTTCAACTGGAAATCAATCATGGTGGCCGTAAATAGACGTTAGAATGCCACATGGAAGAGAATGATATTCTTATTTTAAATTTGTTGGTGAAATTTTGGCGGAAGAACATAAAACATGGTGTAAAGGAACATGTGCACTTTTATCTACGAGATACTATATGTATACATATATATACATATATATATATATATACATTGTAAATATTTATATGAATGTGATACCGTGCATTTTTACAAGAAAGCAATATCGCATTTTAATGGCGCCTTGGTTGAAAAATATGGTTACGAGTACGAGACCATTTTATAAACAAAATCAACGACGTACTTTTATCATTTGAATCATGCATTTTAATTTTTTCACTTTACAATTTGCGAAAGATTAAATATAAGCTATCATAATGCCTTGATTTAAGATTTCTACATTATTAATGGAAATAATATACAATTGAGCTACACTCACAAGTTGATGCATGGAAGAGAAATTATTTTTCTCGTAACAGTGTGGTAACACTTCACGTCAACTGAAATATATCAATTTCCAGACGGTGCAATTCAAACGAAAGGCACAGATTTTACTCAACGCCTCCTTAGTTTCACCTTTACTTCAAGAATCTCTCACATGTCGCTTTGTGAAGGAAAACAAACTCATAGAAAAGTACAATTTTATTAGTTACATTAAATATATCTGCACAATCAGCTTTACTAATATACATGTTGGCCTTACGAAGAAAGCTATGAAAGTATGGAAAGGCTAGTGTTCTTAAAACATTTGCAAAAAGTAAGATAAATTTTAGTAAAAAAAACACTTAAATTAAATAAACTATCTTGGACATTGTTTTATGATGTCTGCCGAGTACTCAGAGTTAAACTCAACAAGCTGATTTAGAGGTTGAATGCAGTTTATAGGATTTCCTCAATTGGACATCTTAATTTTCAGACATCCAGGCAACTAACTGCTTCAGCTTGTTCTTGTGCAGATGTTTCAACAATAATATTGATTGTGTCACGTTTAGAATTTTGAGTTTTTTTTATTCGGCTCTGATCCTCTTGGGTCTAGGCGATTTCAAAAAGGGCGGCCGTTGGTCTGTGCTGACAGCGACGGTGGGATGTCCTGCTTTCTCGCATGCTAGACCTCATTCCTCCGCCTACGTGTAGTTTGTGTTGCTACAACTGCGGCTATTTGTTGTGAAGCTAGTGGCCGGGTAAAGTACTGCGTTAAACAGGTATTTATTTGTGACTGCCCTACCAACATATTCTTTCAGAGTGCTGTTGTTTTGAGTGCAACGTTCCGTACGTTTTATGTGTTTAGAGGAGAGGTTCAGTTTTTTTTTTTTAGTATACAGGTTGGCGTCATACCGATAGATCACTGCCCCCCCCCCTCCGTTTTTAATGTCGTGACAATATAATATGTGTTAACAACTTCGCTATAATAGTTATAGCAAATAATGGTGAGCCATATGTAGCATTTTCGCCAAATCATCTGCTGCCACGACAGGTAAATATGTATCCTAATAATAAAGTTGGTGATAATTTAGACGGAATCTCATGTACTTTGAACTGTGAGAACAAGGGTGGACAACATATGTTCCTATAACCCCTGAACGTAAACGTAAAACAAATCAAGTAACAAACTCATGAAGATTTCTTTATTAATTGTTAATTTCCGTAACTATGTATTCGTATAGTGAGGCACGTTCACAAAGGGGAAATATGCTATTCACAGATTTTCTAATAACAAATTATAGTGTAAGTAAAGTTTGTGTACCATGGCATGTGTCAAAACACTGACATTCCTGTACAAAATGGAAGAGAATGTATTAAGTTGTATCACGTCAGTCAACATGTAGAACCATGGAGAAAATCTTGAAAGTTCTTCCTACCTACTGATGTTCAAGCACTGACACAATACACATAATTATCTACACTGAAATTTGTCAGAAGAATTGCAAGGGAAGGAATACAGACTCTTGTCATCACATTAGTTCCATTTTGTTCCCGGCTGCTAACAAAGGAGGATGTATATAGTTATCTGGAGAGGACACGGTATAGGGAAAGCTACAGTGCGGGGTGAAGCAAGGAGGATGTATATAGTTATCTGGAGAGGACACGGTATAGGGAAAGCTACAGTGCGGGGTGAAGCAAGGAGGATGTATATAGTTATTTGGAGA
>PNEQ01088877.1:0-69413 GCA_003012365.1 Medauroidea extradentata | reverse complement strand
AAGTAACCCTCCCTGAGCATGGCATCCTGGCCCGCCATGCATGTGTTATTGGAAATTGTGTTAGTTTATAATTGGCCAGGTGGTGGAGAGCCCCCTTGTGAAGGAACTACGTGTTGTCGTCCTCCTGTCCCAAAAGTAGTGAAAGTCGTAGGTCAGCTCCCCCTAGTCCTACGGAGGTTGAACCACACTTTTTAACAGTATGCATTCTTTAACAATTCTGCCGTAAATTGGCATCACTTGGTAAATTTAATTTGTAAACAGCGATAAAAAAATTAATATACACTTTTTATCACTGATTACAAATTGCATTTACAGCATAACACAAATTTAGTGCAAGCATGTTAAATGACACAGACATTAAATTAATTATGCAAAGAAATATTTTTGATTTATACTCTAAAACAAATATTACAATATTAAAACAATGAATTTGCACATCAGGTATATAGTGGAATCGCCCACTTCCCCCAGTTATTATAATTGCGTCAAGCGTCTTACCGTCTCTAATGGCCCAGATGTTGACGAGACGTAAATCTCACTTACCTAACCTTAATTTTGTTGTAGTTTTTATTCTATGGGTTTTTTTTTTTTTGTGGCGTTACAATTTTATTTACAGTAAGTATGACGCAAAGTGTAACAAATGCTTGTCCGTTGTAATTCTTAGGTATCACTGTTATATTTTGATAGACTAATCCGGAGAAAGAGAAATTTTCAGTAGTTTAGGAGACAAACAAAAGAATTTTTATATTGCATGCCATATTAAAAAAATTAAAACTTGGTTCGAAATAATTCCTCTGAAAATTTAGGGGGGAAATATGTTTGATATATTTAACGCAAACATACCTCGTAAAGTACGCTACATAAACTTTCATACTCTAGGCGACGATTTATCTTGGGAATTACATTTAGTTTCATTAAATTTACTTCAAATTGTTTCCTTTGCTACAGTATTGTCTTTGTAGGGAAAGTTTATTATTTGCCAAACATTAAAGTTGTATAAATCAATCACTAATAATTTAAACATTAACATCAATGATAATGAGCCGCGACCGACGAACCGTTTGGTCAAGCCACTTGCCTCCCACTAAGGTGATCCGGATTCAATCACCGACGTGGTTGGTCCTGGATTTTTCGCACGTGGAAAACGTGGCGGAAGTTGCCGTTGAGACTTCCGTTCATCCCGTCCTTGAATTCCTTCGCTGCTGCATGCGTAGGGTATAATTCCACGTCATCTCTCAATGACATCCTTCATTCATGTCAGGTCATCCAGGTTAGAATTGGCAACGTGCCGTCAAACCATCCTGTATTCAGAGTTATTGTTGAAACTGTGCATGGACATTCTTTGAAGCGGCACGCGATCCCCGGCGCCTATTACGAAGTGTGTGTGTGTCTATAAATAACTGTTAAGGCCACGATATTACATTTGTTTCAAACAATTGCAAATAACTCAAATTTTTTTTTTAACCAAACGCCTTGAAAAAAATTGAGTCTGTGTACATTCACACGATACACAATTTTGGGAGAGGGTTTTTAAAAATAATGCACCGTTTGCTATAGTAAAATTTTGCTTCATTTTGACTTATTTTGACCACAAAATATGTGATATTTCGTGGGAAAAAAATCAAAAAATCCATTTGGTGTATCGCAACAGAAAAATTCAGATACAAACGATGATATATAAGTAGAGGCACGAGTATTTCGCGTATTCATCTGGCAACAGCTTAGACTTCCCATTTGTATATATGCACTCGTCGAAGTTATATATACATAACATTGGCTTGTAACCGTACAAGTTAGTATGTGTAATAACCTCCACTTGTTTCCTTATTTATTACTGGCTTGCAGTTGTCAAATGTGTGTTGAAACATCTGTCGTCTAATCAAAGAAGTGTCGGTGAAGTATACGTTGTTGGCGTTCAACTTGACCTACAATCAATACGCGAAATAATCGTGCCTCTATATATAAGTATTACAACTGCAAGAATGCAATTTTGACATATGTATTAATTTTCGCAAAAAAATATTTTCGAAACCACTGCAAAGCCTTTCAACTATTTGTATTGCAACCAAATGTTTTGTTATAATTACTAAACACACACAGACACAAATTTTCTTTGCAGATAAGCTTATATAAAGTTTTCAATGGAATAATTCGTTATTTTTCAAAATAATGTTTGTTACTGATAAAGAAAATATTTCTGGAGTGTGTAAAATAAGTAATTTTTAGACAAGGCCATGATCCATCATTTACACTGTTTTCATGATGACTGTAATTTTATTCCTAAACGAGAACATCTATAGTAAAACTGTTGCTAATTTTGTTAGAACTTGCTTTTATTACGCAGTCTAATTTTTTCGAAATAAAAATATTGTATATATTTGGTTAGTTAGTTGATAAATGAGAGTTTACTAAATTGCCTAATTACCCGAAATCATTGCGTACACTGTCTTGAAAGAATTAGTTAACCTACTGTACACTGTTTGTAACAAAACTATACAACTGTTTTTCGAACTCTCCTCGGTTTTAGGTTTAAAAAATAATTATGTTAAAAGTAGTAGAAATCACAGATCTTGACCTTAATGTAGAAAAGTGTTACACGTACATATTTGTAGCGTCTCTAAAATAGTATTTGGCGAAAACGTTTTTTTTTTTAAGTAGTTCAAAAAATTTCGTAAAATGGGCCAGAGAGCCGAATATTATTTTATTAAACATATGTCACTCTGTCGGCAAACATTAATTCCAGTAGTTTTATATGCATATTGAAATGCTCATCACTTAATATTTTACGACATTCTTCTTGCAGTATCTGACTGAAAACTGCTTAGAAAATTAATTTAAAAGCTATTGCTTGTAAAATCACATCCAAATTTTAAATCATTTACAGTACATGTCATATTGCCTTGTATAATTTTTGTAATGATGTTCAAGAATATTGCATCACAAATTGTAGTTTCCTGTGTCCATAACATACTCATTCCAAAACCTAAAAAAAATGAGTAGGAATTTTTAAAACAAGAATTTAGAAAACTTTCTGATAGGAAAGGTAATTTTCACGAACGAGAGATATTTAAAGGATAAGGGGACTTACTGGAATTCACATGTGACACTCGAAGTTTACAAGATCAATCCCTTACATGTGACAGTTAAACATATGAATCGGTTGGTAGCTTACGTGATGAGATATACCAATGCTTAAATGCAACAGGTAGGGATTCCTGATTTACGCAAAAAGAATTTACAACTTTTTTCAGTATCTTATGTATACATCTGCAGCTCTGCTTCATGATTAGTGATTCGATGTTTTAACTCTCACACGTCTTAGGGCTCTACCCACAGTGAGACTAATTGCCCTATTTTCATTGTTTTACAAGTGTAGTAAGTACACGTGAAGTGGCCACTCTCTCCAAGACAACGGTCCATTTACAAACATTTTACTAATGAAATCTTCGAATGCACAGTTTGCTTAAACAAATGCGATTATAAAAGTGAAATATCATTTATAAATAGAATTAATTAAAATAATCATATACTTTGTTTGCTGTTTTTGTTTAAAATTATTACATTAGGTATTCTCTAATAAATTTAGTCATTAAAAAACTAACTCCATTATTACTTTCAAGGGAAAAAAAAATCAATTAACACGTAAATGCGCGCATTTTTGCTACAACTGTACGCTATTACATTTTCGGTCTGTGTCTATGCTTATATATATACACACAGAGTATATAATGACTTTACGTTTTTATCTCTTACGTTCTAATGAAATTCATGTGATTACGAGTCGAGTTGTTATGTGTGCGCCCCGTGAAGGTTTCTGACAGAAAAAAATCTGTAGTAAAGAGACAGGTGGCAAAACCGACACACAAAAAATTTAGTGAACTTTGTTTCTTAAACGGTCCTTAACAACTCTTTGAATGATTTTGTAAAATTTATAATTTTGTTCAATAAATATTTTCAGAAATTATTTTGCAATGTAATGTTTTACTTTTAAAATCATTATCAGTAATATTAGCCTAATACATAAGTTATATAAAATTTTAAATTCTGGAAGCTTTTCATTGTACTCACTACTTTAAAATTGAGTTTTTGAAAATATATTTAAATTTAAAACACACATTTTAACGAATTTGTTAAGATAGTAGTACAATTTCGAGCACTTTAGCAGAACTTATTTCACAACTCAAAGAGGCATTAAATTAACAGCCACGCGAAGGAAGTCTCGAGCAATAGCTAAATTTTTTCATAAATTTACAGACTGCTGTTATATATATATATTTATAAATCTAAAATATATTTGAATTATTGGCTTATATAAACGTATTGAAATTGACCTGTAAGCGACAATTTTGCGTAACAGTAATTATTAGTTGAAGCTTGTTGATGGGCTTCAACAAGTATTGATTTTATAGTCAGTTTTAATATTTGTTCGTATGCTTACATTTACTTATACAGTAAGTCAGGATATATCGTGTTTGTTTTGCTTGTTATTGCTGATATAAAATAAAAAGAAAGACGAAAATAGGTTTTTAAATTTTTTCCGTAAAGTGAATGCAAAAGAGAATATGATATCCTGAAATTGAGTTTAAAAATTAGATCTATCTTCATACACAAATAAAAACTTCTTGACTTTAAGCTATTAAATACGAAACCTGAACAAGAGTGTAAGCAATGAAATATTAGGTAGTTGTGACATTCTTTGGAAAAATGAAATTGGTTTTAGAGTAAATTTTCAGGATAGCATTGCATGCTATATATTCACAAATTTTAAATTAAAATGTAATACATTTTTGAGGTGACATAAGCCTATAACCTATCACTACAGAAAATTAACACAACATGTCCATACGTAGCTTTTACAGATGTAATAAATACGGGACTACACCACATTCTATGTTAATATATTCATAGCGATGTGTTTGGACGTAATGAGACATATTTTTGTCTCTTTCGTAATCTTATCAAGTTATGTATGCTCTTAACTCACTAAACTTAGAAAACTAACCTTAAGGCGTTCGCCTGCCAGCAGAGAAAAGTGTGCTGTAGAGGTTCAACTGTATCACTTTTTTACAGAAATTGTTCAAAGTATGATTCTGACTCTTTATATATATTAGAGTTAAAGGTACCGTGCATGAATGTAAATTGTCTGTTTCTCTTCCCAGATTTCTAAATGATTAGAAAATTAATGATAAAAATGGCCAAATAAGCCTTTTCACAGGCAGTGCTACTATTACAGTTTCTGTAATTACAAAATAACTACATTTAAGGATCATGTATCAATCCTTTATCTTTAATCTACAGTACTGTTTGCGCCAGTTCACAACTAAAAATTTTGAGAAAAAATGTATTCTTCGACAGCGTGTGCTGCAGTAACGTGCTGGCCGGTTTGTGGCGTCCTCACAGCCGCATGACACGGCCGGACAACGCAGGGAGGCGAACAACCTCCCTCGCAGTAGGGGTTGCCTCTACGCTTCCTCCCCTACTTTCCTCTCCGTTAGTTGCTTTTCGTCTTTACGAGCGAGAGTCCACCTTGCTCTCTGCATGTCGAGCGGACGACTGGAATACTGAATGGTCAAAAGTAAAGCATACTACCGCATAGTGCTATAAAAATAAACGTCCGCTGATAAAATATCTAATCGACAAAAAAGTATCATGGAATTTTGATTAGCAGTTCAGATTTTATGGACGGTGGAATATTCCAGTTGCACGCTCGAAATCGTACCTTTCCATACCACTAAACTGTTTACATATGTTTGCCAGTTTTCATCAAAATTTAGTACCTGTGACTATAAGTTATTCTAGCACACACGTTTCACAATTATAGTAATTCAAGAACAGTGCATACAGTGCAAAGTAAGGTACTTAAGGGTGCCAGGGGCAGCAGTGGCCGAATGGTCGGACCATTCGTCTCCCGTCAAGGCGATCCGGGTTCTATATATACACACACACAATTTTTGTATCTCTAAATCTTATAGTTTTCAAGATTTTAGCACCCACATTATCATCGATTTTGTTGTTAAAGAATGGTAAAATCAAAATAATAATATTTTCAAAAGAATGGCGTATTGTTGTGTAAAGTGCCTACATAAACTTGTGCAATGTATGCCTTCTATTAGTCTTGATTGTTTTTAAAGTGTTCAGTTAAAACGTTTAGAGTTATTAGCAGCAATTTGATAAAATAAACTATGTAGCATGGCCTTAAGGAGGATTCACTGCCACACTTAACGTACGTACGAACACACACACCAAGTTAATTTTTAGAGATTGCATTCACAACAACATTTAATCTATATATGCGTGAACATTTTTATATTCCGACAAAATGTAGGTAATAGGTGATCGTACATTTGTTAAATATTTAGAAACGAATTAAATTATGCACTGCTACAACATAAATTAATTTCAATATAATTACATATTTAACTGAGTCTTATGTTTTCACATGCTGCATTCACAACCACCACTTAGCGTAAATACGTACGAAGCAGAAATTTGATCAATTTCATTATGTACGTACGCACGCTACGCAAGAATGTGAATGCTGGCATGCACTGTTAATTTTTCTACAGACTGTTCACAATAAACTGAGTACTCAAAAGAACTTGTATTTAATTAAAAATTTGTTTTATTGGACCGACAGATGTTAACTTTTGAGAGTGTTGAAATGTTTACTCTGGTTTTAATTGCATGGAAGTTTTCATACTAAAAATTGTAAAGATAACTGTAAAACGGCCGAAGGAAAACTTTATGCAATGCTTACTTTATCGTGAACGGCCTACTTGTATGTGTATGTACGCGCGTACGCTACATGGTGGTTGAGGATCCAGCTTTAATGTTGGATTGCTGCAGGCTTGCTTCGTCCTCGCCGCTCTGCTGCTGGTCGCCTCTGCCGCCGATGACTCCAAGGACAAGAGGTACGTGGCCGGTACAGCCCTCGGCTACTCCACCATCCCCGCCCTAGGCTACTCCGGCCTGGGCTACTCCGGTCTGGGCTACAACGGTCTGGGCTACCCGGGCTACGGGTACTCCGACCTCGCCTATGGCTACGGTCACCCATATGGCTACCCCACCTTCTGACCGCTGGCCTCCTCTACCGTTCCGACTGGGCATTTGCTTCTCCGCTTCGACTGCCAAATAAGTGAATGAAAATGTTGTTTAGCTTTGAAAATTGAATTAACATAATTTTTACGTAAAGTTTCTTGTAAAAATAAACATATTATTAAGGCAAACTATTTTTTTACTTTGTTTTATCTCTTCTCCTTTACCATCGCATTTATAAACCTGTACCAAAACTCAAGTCGATAGAATAAATACATTATAAAAGTACAATAAACGTTACGTTTCATGTGTACGAAATTCTCACACCAATTATGGAAACCACTCATAACTTTTAGACAGCTTGACAGATTTTCATAAAATACAGCTAAGAACCATCCAGATGAAACTGGGATTAAAAAAAAAAAAACAGTTAATTTAGTCGAAAAGTTTGAGAGCTACGAAGACACAGACACGTAGGCATAGTCGTCCCATTAGTGGTAAAAAAAGTGCTTGTACATAAATTAGGAACAATTTTGCATATTTACAGGTTAAGGCATTGTACATATCCCATTGCCTACTGTTGGTAATTGAAAATATTGAAAACTAATGGGAGCAAAACTATTTTGTTTGGCAGTTAGAAAAGTAAATGTATAAAAATCATGTTAAACATAAAATTTACAGTTTCAGTAAAAGTAAACAGGTAGTTAAAAATAAACATTATTCGTATACAATAGTATTTTGAATGTTACAATAAAAAGGAAAATAACAAATTTGAACACGAAACTCTTATGGAAGGTAGTAAGAGAAGTAACAGATTCCGGAGCAATTTGGCTTCATGAAGCTGCCCTCGACTTCAACAAAATTTTAAGTTAAATTATTAATTTTGTTCAAATAACTTAAATTTTTTCCTATGAAAATATCAACCTGTAATACCGCTGAGAGCTACCGAAATTCTGAAAGATAAATAATACATTGAAGGGGATAATTGTAATAGTGTGATGACCGTATTAAAAGAGTTTGAATGTCTACCATTATGTAAAATAAAAACATTGCAATAATAAAATTAAATAAAAAATTCAAGTCACCTTACGAATAAGTGTGTTATGTAAACTGAGTTCTATGTATTTAACATAGCTATATAAAATTAGCCACCATTTTTAAAATATGAACACGGCAGTAACAAAATAGATAAAAGTTCAATTTGCTGACTAAGCACTTTACGTTCGCCAAGTTTGCTTAAATTCGGTCAGCAGGTACAGAAGTTTTTAAAGACAGAATCAAGTACACGGACACACACACAAATTCACACATATAGACACACATAAAAGCAGGCGAATGCATAAGACTATTTTTTTTTCTTCAGAAAGTAGGCTAAAACAACGTGAGTATAATATGAAAAATATGATAAAGTCGATAAAAGTTCTATGATTTGAAGAGGCGAATTTTCCATTTATCTCTTTGGTCGTTGCGATGTCATTCCGTCTCGTTTCGTTCTTACTGCCTGTCTTGACCACAAACATTCAAGCTGGCTTGTATATAACGACGGTCTGCGAAGCAAATTAAAACATCCTCCAGGGCTACCTCCATGTCCGAGGTTACCAAAGCACGACCTTCGCGCGACGTGGCTTCAGATTCGAATCTTTGAAAAGTGAGTGTATAAAGTTATAGAATACTCACATTATGGCTGTTAAAGCAGCAATATTTTTTTTTCTAAGTAAAATTATTATTTTTTTGTTTGTCTTTATATAAATGAACATGTGGTAAAACTACAAATATAATACAAATTAATAATAATTTGAGTACTTTTCCAGCACACTTAGGCCCATTGGATCAAATGTACACATAAGTTCTTCAGACAATTTCTGGAGGAATGCTGTCGTACGAGAAAGTTGGCCAATGTTTTAATTTTTACTAATTAACACTTTCCATTGCATGGTCCTATGCACAGCCATCTTCGGTAGAAGGCAGCGGCCTTAGATTTGGCAACACTGGCAGGAAGGGTCATTTTAACACTTCTTTTGTCTTGCTAAAGGCAGTGACTTCTTTTGATTCGCCGTTATGTAGGACAGAATAACGTATCAGGTACAGCTATTGCCTTTGGAGAGCTAAGAGAAGTGTTACAGTGACCCTTCCTGGCAGGGTTGCCAGATCTAAGGCCGGGGCCTTCTACTAAAGATGGCTATGTCCTATGTCGTAAGGGCAGTCATTTATTTATATAAGATCGCTAATAACATCCTCCTGTACCAGTTTTTTATTGATACCTTAGTTTTGTCAGCGAGGGGCACACGGTGTAAAATATATTTAATAATAAGTTGGGTGGTTGAAGAAAATCACTCGACCGAACACCATGTGACCAACCACTCCGTCCTGATGAACATTATCCACGAGTATTGGCAGCGTGGTTGGTGCGCGTGGAAACGACCACGCCCTCACCGAGCGAGTTGGTGTAACGGTACAGCTTTGGACAAGCACTTGTAAGAAACCAGATTCTATTCTGGCACTGGCATTCCTTATTTTGGTTTTCCTTGATGGTTCGCACGAGGCGAATGATGTGATGGTTACTTAACAAAAGCCATGGCGAATTTCTCCGCCATCCCCCCCCCCCCCACGAAGGCAAAGTTTAGAAATGTAAGAGATTATGGTTTATCGCGCGAAAACTCGACTGTTTGCTGGGTTTCAACGGACGTTCAGCTTATCAAAAGTTTGCTGGCTTTCACTTGTTCGTAGAGCTGTTGCCCTCTTTGACTAGGCCAATAAAAACCCCGCTATTGTTATAAGTGTTGGCTATTATTAGTCTGGAGACAGTTGCGTTGTGTCAGACGTATATCACCAAATCCTACCTGTCAGAAGAAACTACAATGTTTTCAAGGGTACGTTGGCACAAAACATTTTTGCGATATACCATATTTATAACAACTGTACGTCCGTCTCCAACGATATCGCAGTCGACGAGAAAAATAACCTGACCACGTCCTTCATGCTCAGGGTACCTGTAAATTATTTGACTGTAAAACGGGTGAGATTTGTGTAGGCAAGTTATACACGGAGACCTGAAAAATTAGCGTTTTCTTTTAAGAACGAGCTATAATTCCTACTAATATAAGTTCGTGTTAATTACGTTACTGGCCCCCGAGTCTTACGAGAAGGGATCCCTATTTTTCGCGAAAGGAATTTTGCCGCAGTTGGTTTCAGTTACTTACGTGCACACCTGCAAATGTGCTTCATGGTAATTGGCAGCGTGTCTATGACGTATCATTTTACTGAGCCAATTACAATAACCTTCCCGCAACACCACAAGTCTGTGATTTGCCGGTAGAATCTCAAGGCTCGTGACAGTTAAAATATCCAATCACTGACCACGAAGCAGAACTGCAGATGTGCACGTAAGGCACTAAAACAAAGTGGGGCAAAAGTTTTTTCAAGAAAAACAGGGGTTCCTACTTATGAGAGTTCCCGATAGTTGCTGAACCAATAACAAAATTGTAACTATTGGAAGTCCTGAAGGCCCATATCACTGTCATAACGAACAGCTAATGAGCAGCTATTGTTTGCTTTAGTAGCATACAGGCCAGTGAATCCGCGAATTTTTTCGGTCTCTAGTTAACCAGGAATTTGCTAAATTGCATGACCATATTTTGGAGGAGCAGTTCTTACATATAGGGGAACTAAACATTTTATATGAATATAGGATCGAGAACACACAATTTCTGCAGTACTGTTCAAAGCACACGTTGTAGTAACGTATAGCGTGCGGGTTGGGTCGTCTCACCTGGGAGTGTCACTGTGGCTGTAATTTCACAGGTTAGTACCAGACGAGTTAAAAAAAAGTATGGTAGCGAGCCATGCATTGAAAGTCATGAGACCTGATAACGGTGAGCTTTCCGGCCTATGTTCATGCATGAGGAGCGTTTGTGGGAAACGATATAAGTGCCAGAAATTCACATTTTGAGCTTCCTTACTGACATAATAATACATCCTGTTGCTAATACCGTAGGAAGTTATATAAGTGCCAGTAACTCATAGTTTAGCTCAAACAAGCGTCCGTATAATGCACTTGGTGTAACTCCAATTCTGTTGACATGGAGAATGATCCAAGTGCCATTTGAAATAATATTTTGCTGTAACAGTTCTTTTCACACATACAATCCTGTAAATTAATGTGACAAAGTATTCGGATTATCATATTATTTGTGACAGTTTTTTTTTATTTCCTGAAAAACTTTTTATTTGGCACTTACATAGTTTCACACAAACACTCGTATATACACACACACACATATATATATACATATAAATGTCCGTGTGTGTATATAGTTTATGTAGTTGTGAGGAATATTTCCCTCAAAATAGTAACATGCAATACTGCGAAACATTCTGGGTAAGTTTTGGACCCGTTAAATTTCGTCACTTCAGAAGAATTTACAGTCGTTAAACACCTAGCCTGCTGGAGTAAATTATTATGCTACATGATTGTGGGCTAGTATCCAATATGTTAGCCACGTTTACTCTGAGAAAAAGGAAATGTTTCAGTCACCATGCTACATTTAAAAAAAGGCAGCAGTTCAGTTCGTTTTTTAGTACATTTTGGATTGTTTCTACAAAACAAATGTCTATTCAGTAGACATAACAATATATTTAAAAAAAATTGTGTTTCCTATAATAAATGTACTGTGAAACCTACAACAGTAAATTTATCTCTTCCAAGTTCAGGCAAGAAGACCACACTTCGACCCCGGTGAGAATAGAGCCCGGTTCGCCTTGGTAGGATGGTAAGGTAAGTGGGTTTTACGGTTGTGTCTCAAGTAGCCCAGAGAGTACTTTCTAGCACCCTCTTGACGTCACAGTGTTTACTCTCTGCTGTTCCAAATTCGAAGGAGATTGGGCGAAAGGAAGAGTGAGCCAGAGTGAGCGACGATGCTCCCTCGCTGCACCCTCTCGCCCACTCTGCGGGAAGACATCTTTGTTTTCCTTTATATTCAAACCATAACCTAAAACTGGAACTGTAAAACATTTACTATGAGTTTTCTGCACTCATTTATTTTCCCAGCTTTTCTTTTCTCACGCTAGATTGAAGTGCTTCGAGGTTGCATCCGAGGGTGGCCGTCTCAGTTTGATTGAAAAGTGAACCAGGGTGGGCAAGAGTGAGAGTGTGGTGTGAGAGTATACACACTCCTTATTTTAGACCAGGCCAGTGGACTTAACGTCTCGTCGACAGCGAGGTCATTATAGACGGTGACACACAACTTGGTACAATGACAGTAACTGGGAGGGAGTCGGCCATGGCCTTTGTTAAGGAACCATCCCAGCATTCATCTGGAGTGATTTCGGGAATCCTTGGAAAACCAAAATCAGGATGGCCGGAGCCGGGGATCATCCCGCCTCCCCCTCCCCCTCCCAAATTCGAGTCTTACGTTTTACTGTTGCGCTACCTGGCCTTGGTGGGAGGCGAGTAGTCTAACCACTCAGTCTCCGCGTCCCTTTCGAGCACTATTAGTAACAAGATACCATATTACACAGGTAGCTTGGTTTAAAATAAACCGGTTGTTATTATCCCTTTACACAAGGAGCGGTGACATTGCCAGGCGGTACACTGAATGATCGCCTTTCGTAATGACAGAGAAGGAACAACCAATCTCTAAGCACCATCGTGATTGAAGGCGGAAACTCCTGAAGAAAACCAACTGTTGCTTGTAGGATAACTCTAAACCTCACAAATTTTAGTTTTGGAAACGTGTTAATTAAAATGATATTCACGATATGTGTATGGTATGCGATTGTGGATTCACTATGATAGAAAATAAACAAGTGCTTTAGGTAAAGTAATGTGTATTTAAAACCATTTGAGATGACAAACAATTTCATTAAGAGCATTTAGTAAACTCATATTACAATTTCAACAAATACTCGACCAGCAAGTATTAAACATTTTACTCGTAGATTAAAAAAACTATAGTGTAATATGAAAGAAACGCAATATGAAATAAAACATATTGCCTTGTCACGTTTTAATTAGTAACGACACATTACTAGACAAACATTTATACGTAAGCACGTAATTTCAGGTAATAAAATAATTATGTTAAAACATTAAATACCGCAAATAAATGTTTGTTTTACACCCGTAATTAAAACTAGGAAACCATTACCGTAACGAAATTTAAAATTAGTTCAGTTATTAAATTTTCAATTTGGTTTGTAAAAATGGAACAGGTTATTACAGATGCCTCTGTCTTTAAACTCGTCACTTTCGTTATAGCCGCAGTCCAACGGTCTGAAAAAAGAAAACGAGTTCCGTTAGACATGCGTGTTTGTTCTTTTGTCGACTACCGAACGAAGTAATGGAACAGGGTACTCGTGACAGCTCTGATTTTTCCTTCACCTATTAAGTGGCAGAGAATAAATAAAAATAAACTCGATAAAAGCGGGACCAGAGTGTATCGCCACGTTCACCTTGGCCTTGGGCGACATGTACGATAGTTCGGGCCACGTTTGAAATTGTTCTTTTTTTATTGGGGGAGGGAAAATATGTGGGAGTTATGGGGACCAGCCCGAAGTCATGACTAGTATAAAAGGCTCTGTGTTTGTCACGATAGTCACCATTCGCTCTTCGAGTAGCCTTCAAGCCCGCCGGAAGTACGCCGATAAAACTCTTCGCCGACATCATGAAGGTCCTGGTGAGTGTCAACCAGCTCTTGTAGACTTAGAAACACACTAGACGTAGTTTCTTAATTTAAAACACCCGCCTTCTTACCATGTTTTAAATGTGAGACTGGCACGGCGCTTAGGACGATTTTGACCGGCTCATCTGGTGCGGTATAGCCTCCAGCCATAGCAATCTTTAGTAGAAGGCCGCGGCCTTATATCTGGTAACCCTGGCAGGAAGGGTCATTTTTAACACTTATTTCAGATCTCCAAAGTTAATGGCTGTACCCGATTCGCTATTCTGCTCTTTATACCGACGAATCAGGGGAAGCCACTGCCTTTGGCGAGACAAAGAAGTGTTAAAATGACCCTTCCTGCCGGGGTTGCCAGATCTAAGGCCACATCCTTCTACTAAAGATGGCTATACTCTAGCACAGGACACTGAAACGGCGGGTACTGGTATCGTAGATCATTCACCTTAATGAGACTTTCTGTGGTGACCTTATCTTTTTATTGATGGAAAGTTTTAAGCAAAGGCCATTGCATGTTCCTAGAGCAATTTGACATAGAATCCCGTGAGTAGATTTTTAAATACCACAGACAGAAAAAATAAAACTTTTTTTTAGACACTTTGAGGATCTCCAAAATGATTTTTCTAGTTAACGCGGTGCTTAGAATCTACTTTTCAGTCATCGTTTGAGGCGAATTTTCTTTTCGTAAATTGACACAGTGGATATATGTGGAATAGTTTCGTATTTACGAACACACTGCAATACATTTTAAGCCCGAGGTAGACTAGACCTTTAGGCCGACACCTTCCTTGTAACTAGCATTGTAGCGTAGTAACAAAACTCATTTTACTGAGAAAATTCTAACCGTGCTTCTAATGTGTTGATTTTTCAAACAATGCCGAACACTTCAAACGATATCGCAGTGGTAGGTAAAAAAGAAAGTTGTTTGACACGATAATTTTCGATCATTTCAAAATAGCTTTAAAAAGCCTTTTTTTATAATTGTTATATTTAAAAATAAAAAACTACTTACGTGATTCGTGTAAAACTATTACAAAAACCCGTATTAGACTTCGCTTAAAATTTTCACCATTAAAAATATGAGGTCGCCAATGAAAGTGTCAATCTGACGAATGATCTACGGTAAGACTACACGCCTTTTCTGTGTCTTACGCTACAGGCGATATAACACCAGATGAGCCTCTCAACATAGCCTCGCTCATACACACGGCCAGTAGACGAGCGCTTTAAGAGGCTGTATTAACGCTTTTGTAATAATTATTCATTTTGATATAATACGTTTAGGATACAAATAACTAGTAATATTATAGAACGTATACATATAGACTACTAGTAAAATACTATATACAACGAAATATGTGAATATTTGGAGCCCAAATACTAACGTGTCATCTCAGGACTTATTTTTATGTGTGAAAACGCATTTACCTTTAATATCGATAAGGGAATAGTAAAAGTACACCTTACCTGCCTAAAGTCGTGTTCGGGGAAACCACCGACGACAAAATCGCATGCTAATTTTGAATTTTACACGTATAGGCATTGGAACAAAACATAGAAACATTATAATTTAAGAAAATATTGTCTCTATTGCCTTTTTTAATTTTTTCTCTAGTAAAATTTGTATTTTTTAAAAATATTATGTAAGGTTCGATAACTACAAACGTAAGTATGAATTTAAATTATTATTCCGTAAATGAAAATAAATTTAGTTTTGATAGTTTCCAACTAATTCCGGCATGCTGTTTATGTTAAATTTGAGATTGAAATTTATTTCATTCCTTACAATTAACATTGCTGTAAGTATAGCAGAAATAAAATATAAATCCGAGAGAGCGGTGGTGAAACTTTCATCACTTAAATAACGCTTTATAAACATATGAATAGAAAAAAATCTTCACCGGCTAAATTTTCTGTCAATCACAGGAGTTTGTCGGTATTCACCGTAGCACAGTCGGTAAAAGAATATGAAGAGTTTAGTTATCTGCAACTGAAATCACGTACGAATTTAATGAACCCTTTCTGTCTGTAAATACAGACAACGTAGCATAAGGTACTATTAATTAGCATTTCACTGGAGGTACGTGATTAGCAATCCAATTGCATGGTCGCTCTTACTAATTAATGGAATGCCTGAAGCAATAGCCAATCACAGTTGTATTCGTTAAATTTACTGGCCTTGAGTTTGGAATGATATTGACTTTTGAGGAAAGGCGCTAATTTGGAAGACGGCTGGGTATTGATTAATTCAGGCTCACGAACCACATGACTCAGATAGTACGGATTCTTTCTTTTAGTACACACGATGTACATATGGATGTAGTCAGGTGGGTAGGGAATAAGGAATAACCAAATTCACTACATACCAATACCATACAGGTTGTGGAATTCTGCGAGAATTTTTACTGTGTTTCCAAGTCAATACAACACAGAAATGTATAGTACATTTTACTGATACGTTTACGCTGCTACACAGAAATGTAAAGAAAAACTTCATTTTCTCGACGAATAATAATTTTCCTTTGCCGAAACCGAAAACAAATCGCTAAAACCAAAACAGAAGTATATCAAACATAAAACAAGAACAAGTTTATGCTCGAAAAAAAAAATATTCAATAGTTCCATTTGATGCCACTAGGTTATTTTTCGCACTCTCATTTTTGTTGTTAGCAAAAGGTTAGCTCAAATTAATATAATTTATGTGTTAGCATTTGTTTTAGACACACAATAACTGGAATCGATAATGGTTTTTAGCAAAGAATAATCTCAGCGTTCATTTAACGCGAATAAAATACAGGCTGTTCCGAAAGTGAATCAAGCACTTTACCACAGTGCAAAATCTTTCGGCATATCAAACGAAAAACAGTTTATTTCTCCAATAGCTCACATGACTAAACTTCGCGGTTTTTAATATACTTACCTACATGTTTTAAACTTTTCTCAACTTGATTCAAAAGGACCCAGTACATAACTGCACATTTTTTTAATGACTTGGCTTTGAACACTCACGTTGAACAAACTTCCCTTGAACTCTGTGACTAGATAATTTACACGAGCAAAACATGTTCAGTGAATGTAATATAAACGACAATTTAAGAGGTTGGTTACGAGAAAAGGCTAAACGTTGTGGAATATCAACATATCACAACTCAATGTTTAATTTCGTCATTTAGCAGTATTCGAGTTCTGAACTCATATCATAATGATCAGGTGTTCCAGCCAACTACACCGCAACAGTTGTATACAAATGGTTAGTTACGGCAAAGTGGTTACCTTTTTACTTATTCAGAACTTATATTTCTCCCATTTTCTTATACAAACACATCAGACGATAGGTCCTGGTTTCGATTCTCAACTCGCGCATGGATGTTGCGTTTTCCCTTCACTCCACTTAACCCTCATTGGCACTTATGTATAAGGTGAGATGAGAGTGTTTTACGGAAAAGTAATAAACAAAAGATTGTAGTATTTTTTACAAACTGTCTTCTAAGAGTCGATTTTACTGCGAACCAACATTAAAGAAACTGTATTTAATACTTGTAATCATAGTCGTATCTGTTTATTGCCTAGAATACTAAACAGCGTTAATAGAAAACGCCGTATATAATGAGATACTATTACTACTGTAAATAAACATACAAAATTGATAATTAGTTTTTTTTTTCAAGACACAGCAAAGAAAATTCTTAAAACGAAACAAAAACCACAAATTGTCAGATTGTTTGATTTTTTACACATTGATTTCCTATAACCAGAATTATTATTTGTTCGTAAGGTGATTATATTTCTAAGTGTTTTATTTATTTTCTGAAGAAAGTGTATTTATCCTTCTTGTTTGAAATATTCCATTATCAATCATCAAGCACGATTAGTTTAAAGTATTTGTTTGTGTATGCTAGTGTTTTTTTAACACGAATTACAATCGTAGAGCAGAAGTTCTAAATTATCTAAATGCCAGAAATGTGTTTTTGAATAAAAGGAAAAAACAGCGCTGCAAGGGCATGTGTACATATGGGACATGCAGTCTTCCGACGATCATAAATACTATTAGGAAAATTATTGGTACTTTCTTACAGCAAGACATATGCACTGGCTCGTGGTTAATTTTTGTATAATTAACTCTTTTCTGTCTCTTTTGGCACTTAGATCACTTAGAATTTCCATCCTACAATTGCTAAACAAGTCTAGAATATATGTCCGTTTATAATTCAGTCCTACCATTAACCAATACTTAAAAATGGAATAACTGTAACATTTGTAGCTATAGAGCTTCAAATAAATGTATATTATAAACTGATAGCGATAAGAGAACAACTTTCATTACCTTCACCTCAGCAGTAATCGAAATATGAATACCAATTATTGTTTTATTAACGGTACATTTTTGTATGTCAAAATCGACTACGGTATTTATTAGTTATGCTTCATTGCTTATGATCGACTACTTGGCGCAGAGGTTATAACTCCTTGTCGGTAGGCCGAGTGCCTGGGGTTCAATTTCCGGCCAGGGGAGAAAATATACAGTCACCTCCAAGTGTTCAGTACTAAGTGTTGTGTCGTCCCGTCGTCTCCATCCTACGGAAGGCAACAGAGAACCACCCCAGTGTCACCTTCACCTAGTCGCACCTCAGGTTAAAACCAGTCTTTAAGCTGTAAACTTATCCACCACCACATTGCTTATGTTACTAGTGACGTAAATATACAAATTAGTTGGAAGAAATTTGGAGACTAAAGTTTCAGGAGTTATCAATTTGCGGTGTACAGCCTATACTAAATGTACATAGTGTCTTATGCCTAGTAGATGTTTTATAAACTTGTGGTCATACGTGATGCTGCAGGCTTTCTTCGTCCTCGCCGCTCTGCTGGTCCTCGCCTCTGCTGAAGAGTCGACCAAGGACAAGAGGTACGTCGCAGGAACTGCCCTCGGCTACTCCGGCATCCCCGCCCTGGGCTACTCTGGACTGGGTTACTCTGGACTGGGCTACTCCGGTCTGGGCTACTCTGCCTACGGCTACCCTGGCTACGGATACTCCGGTCTGGGCTACGGCTATGGCTATCCCTACGGCTACGCTGGCTACTAATTACGGTCGACACACCACCTAGACTGGCATCCTTTCCCTCACACAAGAGCATCTTCGCATCAGCTGACTCAGTACTGCAAAATTTCCATAACAATGTTTTCTTGGCAAATACATGAATGTTTTCTGTACAATTTCCTGTAAAAAATAAATATAATTTTCTACCACCTGGCTCTTTTTTTTAAAGGTTTATAACAGCAACGACTAAAAACAATGTGCTATTGCATTATTATAAATTTTAATGTACGAAATTTTCTTACTTTTTGGAGAAAAAATTATTATTTTTTAAAAATATTACACATATAACCATCTGTCACATAAATGGATCATTTTTTGTTTATTTTAGAAGTTAAATACTTGACCACAGTAATATTAACATGCGTTGTTGCAGCACTTAGTTGACACAGGAAAGTTAGAGAGAGGCATGACAACAACAAAGGATAAGAATCCGAGATTAGCTGTGATCAGTGCTGTAATGGCACATTTAGACAATAATTCAAAACTATTTTGACCTCATTAAAAAAAAATTCAGGCAAATAGCTCTAATATTATGAATGTAACAACAAAATGTTGAAACTATATTTAAATTAACACCACCAGGTGAGAAACGCAAAATTCAATTCAGAGTATCTGTTTTTATTACTTTCAAGTAATAATTTCAGGATAGCAGAAAGTAGCAAAGTGTAATACTGTTCATTTGTCTTTAAAGTACAACATATTTGTGGAGTGTTATTTTTGTATGTAAATCTTTTACATTGTGATTGCATGTGGTCTGCAAATTTTAAAAATTTGGTATCACACTGAAGAAGTAAATGCAATAGAAATGAGGGAATAAACGGACAGTCTCTACCCGAGTTTAGATATCGAACTTAGAATAAGGTTGTAAAATGTTGGAATGTTAATCGATCGTTTACTAAAACTAAGGATTTAGCAGATTAAACTCGAAATTTGGTATAATTTTGTATTTGGATTTTAGCGCAACGTATACTATTACAATATTAAACAATCCAAGATTTCAGTCTAGACAATATTTGCGTTACCGATGTGTTTTTTTATTTCGGTCATACCGTATTAAATTGTTAAAAATATTGGCCCTTCATATCTTTTTTGGTAATACGATAAGTAATATGAGAAATAATATTCCTTATTTCATAATAAAATCGGTACACATTTTATAATAAGTAATATAAAGTGATTTTACCGTTAATGTTTCGTGCTGTGTTTACTTGTGCATGTCACCCTGTTTTGAAGATTTTACGAACCACATGATTACGTAATATTTTCTTGCTTGATCTACAGAACCGATTTTAACAGTTTAATATTTATACACGTTATTATCAAAACATAAATTCAACTACTATCAATTGTGTTAGATTGTCTAATTAGATTATAGTATTACTTAAACTGATAAAGATATTTAATATTTCAGATAAATGTGAATGATTTTAACGCCTTAGAGGTTACTATTACACCAACGTTGAGGACAGTAGGCTCATTTGTTATGCTGGTTGATTCATGTTTAAAACATTAACAAAGTATTGACTGTGAGTGATCACAACTGGAATCAGTCTGTGTGAAAAAATAAATCACAGCTTTATCACGCAAAAAAAAAAAAAAAAAAACTTTTAAGTTTGATTGTTCCTATTAAAGACGATAGTAGATTGGGTAAAGTAGTTTGAAGTTGTACCTTTTTATTACGTGAAAAGTGCTGTAAATAGTATTTCCTTAAGTGTTCACATTACAGATAAGAATTTTGTTCGGATTGCAAGTAAGGCTGACTATTTAAAAGTAAAGTGTAGGAAGAAAAGAAGAGAAGCTTCGTATGATGTTCAAGTAAACTTTGCAATATAATAACATACCTGACATCAAATTAGGGAGCTTAACGTGTAGTGTACAGCGGTATCTGTCGATAAGGAATAAATCACACTTATAGACAAAAAAATAGCGACCGTTGCCTGTATTAAGAAACATATTAGCATCATAATTATAATTACCAGGGAACAGGTTAGATCAGAACGGGGGTCCCGAAATAGAAAATTACGCGAACGAAGTCGCGGGTACAGCTAGTAATACTATAATAAAATTTTTTCGCCCACTTAATAATACTATGAGTAACAATAATAAATATAAAAACAATAAGACGCGTGGAAGTTTAGCCAGTTTACGAGTTTATTTCGTCATTGATGAAACTTTTACTTCACGACTTGACCCAATAGAATCCCTGCATGAAAACATTCAATGATTCCTGAGCTACCTTCAAGTGGCCACTAAAACTGGACCGGCGGGAATGTTGGAGACCTGTTCAGCGCTTAGGACGTTGTGGAAACGCGGAATTTTATACGCCCTTCAAGGTCGCCCATATTCTCCGTCATTTCTGAGTCTCTAGTGATCAGGTAGGCAGCGGCCTTACTATAGATGATTCGGAATAAAGTGAGCCCTCAAAAAAGCCCTGATTAATTTCTATTTTCTGCCAGCTTATATATTTCCGCTGCATGTAAACATCAACATTGCCATGTGCTTTTACTTACATAGGCTTGTACAGTGTTTACATTTACGTTACACTGCTCCGATAAATTTTAGCTACAATATCAACTCATTAAATGCACGGGTGTTGAATATGTGCTACACTCAGTAGTAATCTTAGTTATAAATAACTGCGAGTAAACGTCTTATAACACTGGTTTCTCTGCGTCTAATCTAACTGCGCAATTACCGTTACGAATCTCGTAAATGCATGCACAGTTTATTTGAACTTTTAAATTAAAACAGTCACTAAAAACACACACGACACACGCAACTCAAGAATTCAAGTTCCGTTCAGCATACTGCAATGAACGACGACGACGTACGTAAAGAGAAACAATAAATAACGTATTTTCTTAATGTGTGAAACAGGGGGAAGAAATGCTGTTTCTATTTCCAAATACTCAGGCTGGCGATCATAAAACATAACAACTTATATTACTAATGACTTCACATAATTTAGCAATGATATTCATAAACAGTCACTTCTAATACTTTTGAATGTGTTTATCGGAAACCCATATTCATTAGTACAACGGACAAACACACTGAATGACGCAATTCGCTTCCAAGCGAAGCGGCGAAAACCTAACTCTAATGCCATCTGTCGGTGAAATTTTTAACTACCTCTGTGGCACGAAACATTAGTGGTATGTGCCAACGATAATCAACTCGGTTGCGTCGCTTTGTGCTGGCGTTAATGAAATAAAATTATGCAGTCAGTAGGTATGTCAGTAGGAACTTAAATAAATATTTTAAAGTATAATAAATACAGAGAGGCCGTTTCTGTTTGATGTTGTTTCACTAATGCTGTATTCAAATAAGAAAATACACGGAATTACACGCAATTATTCGCTACCAACCATACAAACAATAATGTAACTGTTGTGAATGTTGACATGTACGCAGTAACGGCTAGTGATTTTTTTCAAAGATTGAATCTTAAGTGCTCACTTTACTCCGAATGACCTATAGGCCTTTGTAACTGCGTTTGCAGTGTGTTGAAAGCTGTGATTCCTACTACTTTGACAAAACAACTTTACATGATTGCCTTAGTATATCTACGAAAAGAACACACACTTTACTCCATGTCGCTGTACGTTTATGAATTTAACACGCTTATTCGACACATAATTTTTGACATATCGAAATGTGTTTTATAAAAAAAGTGTAATTTTTAGAATACAGTGCGTCGTGAAATTCTAAAACGACCATAAAATTACACAGCTAAGAACATGCGTTGGTCTTAACAACTTTATTAAATATATTTAGAATTACATGGTTACAGGTTAGTTACAAGGTAAAAAATAAAACGTATAATATTAGAGCACTGTATTCTAGGCAAGTAGTTTGCAAGTAGAGATGATACTGCATTACGTACGCCGGTCAGCAGCACCCTTATAACTGCTATTGTGTGCTTCGTACACACACACACACAAACGCTGCCTTTTCAGAGAGTCACATAAAATAGTGCACAACTAAAAGTGAACAGCTTGTATAAAACTGCAGTGCTGTCGCTTATCTGTTGACCTGTATTTCGATGCAATTCTAACAAGCCGTTTGGCTTTGAAGTCCCAAGAAATACTTGGATGAAACTAAACCAAACTTGATCCAAGAATGACAAGTGTGCGTACTCATTGCATAAATGTTGTCTATATTCATAAAAAACGCGTGACTATGGAACAGAGAGATATGCAATCCGGCATACAGTGCAGACAAATCCATGCAATCTTACACGGGGAACTAGAAAACTTCCTGAATACGACTGGTAGTTAAATTGCAGTTGAAGCCTTAACATTAATACGGGGCTAAGTGCCAAAAGGTCAGTTTCGAGATAATGACAAAAACAGTATATTGCGACAAACAAATGAACAAGGAATTATCCAAATGCGTTCACATATTTTTACAATACAAAAGTAGTAAATAGGAGCAATCGAACAGTAATGAATGAAAAACACTTATAAACATCAATATATATTTTCAATGAACTAGAATGTACTGACGTTACTCCAACCATATATTTGTGCAGATGTACGGCGCGCATGAATATAATTATAAGATAGCACTTTAGGTATGTCTTCGACCTAATGTTTTGGCACATTTCTATCTATCTATCTCATTTTTGACGAAAATGGTACTTAGCCTCTTCTGAATGTTAAGTCCTCAATTGTAATGTAATAGATGTTCTTTATGACATATATTTTGTCAATACTTTTATTGTTTCTTACAAATGTAATTGTATGCGCATTAATGTGATGTATAAAAATATCATACGCTAAATATATTAATCTTTCAGTGCAACAATTTTGTCATAAATCAGCGTAACCAAACTGCTTGCGAGAAATCGAGTATTATTGTCAAAATATCTGGTAGTAGAAATGGGGGGCAGTAATTCATAAGTGATTTTCTATCCACTGGCAAAGCAAGCCGCGGTGCACCTCCTTAATGTGCATATTATGATAATTTATTCTCAGGAGGTATCGCAGTAACTTGCGTGAAGCTATTAATTTCGCCGGGGCGAAATTGAGACAGACGGCGGGCGTAAATTACACGAATTATATAGCGACTCCCGAACTGGGAATGATCGCTTAAGTTCGTCAATAATTATCCCATTTTGGTGTGTCGAGACACCCACGCTATTCGTCTCGCGAGTGACACTAGCTGGCCATGAGTGAGGACAGTTGACTCTTTATGGAACTGACTGTTCAAAATCACAGTTAGCCGACGAATCCTAAATGTCAACGTAGACGTCGTCAGGGACACGGTTATTATAGGTTGGATGTGTTGGCAGTTGCTCGCTGTGTATGGGTTTATTATGTCTGGAATTAAACCGGGTGATTACTAGCAATGTGGATAACGTGCAGGATATCACCTCTGAATGGGTAAGAAGTTAAAAAAGGTCGTTTGGCCATATGCCCGGAAAAGCATGGTTTCCGTTTTAGATAACAGGTAAACTTTACTTCTCATCTACTTTGAAAGTCAATGGAGACGGTGATACACAACTTGATGCAAAGACAGGAGCTGGGGGAGGAGTCGGCATGGCCTTCGAGAAAATACCATCCCAGCATTCACCTAGAGCGATTTCGGGAAACCATGGAAAACCGAAAACAAAATGGCCGGAGAAAGGGATCGAACCCGAGTCATCACGAATGCAAATTCAACGTGTTGTAACACGTTGCGCTACCTCGCTTGGTTTTATATATAAAACTTACTGGTGCCATACAAAGATAATGTCAGCCTCTTTCCGACTTTAATACCTCCGGGCCAATTCTGTAACTTACTTACCAACTCCTGTACGATCTTTATACAAAGATAGTTACTGCGTAGCTATCTTTATGACGGGAATACGTACAGTATTCTGCTACGTAACAAAAAAATGTTTTGTATTAAAATGGTGGACATTTTCTGTTTACCTTCTGCTGTAATTCTGTTAGCAGAATAAATGCGATTCAATAGTGGCCGAGAAGGAAACAGAAATACATTATTTAATATTATATTAAATATGTGGTACGTTTCGACTTCACTAACATTGCGAACGACAAATTGGATTCAGTACTTGTATTTACATTTCTTGGTTGAAAGACACACTAATATTGCTTTAGTGCTTCTGCCTTTAAATGTAAAGTACACTTACTTGCTACTGAAGACGAGTGCTTTAGAGAGGAATGAAATTGATGTTATAACTTTTAACCATAAATCTAAATAGTAACCAATAAAACGTATAATTATTTATAATATGTACCGAAAACTGATAAAATATAATTTAGTAAGATATATGAAGGTTTTAAAAGCACATCCTACTGCGTGGTCAAACTAGTTCATATTTTGGTAATGAAAAATGTTACAGATCATGATATGAAGACACGAATGAATGACTCTGTATCACTGTTGCTCTTGAAATACAGTAACAGGTAACGGCGAAGGTATACACTGCGTTCAGAGTAAAAACTCAATCCGGATTGAACTAGGAATGGACTGAAGAGTATTGATTCAAATTTTACTTTAAACAAGATATTATTGGACTTGCTTGCTTAATTAAACTACAAATTTTGTTTATTTTATTTCTTCCCCGAGGCGTTGAAGGATTAAAAATAATTCGTAGTCATAATTTCTTTAAAGGATTCGTCCATGTGTGTTATTGTAATATTAATTTACAAAGTTATACTACTTTTCCTATGTGTAGTTCCATATCCATCTTTAGTACAAGGCTGCGGCGTTAAATCTGGCAACCCTGTCAGGAAGGGTCATTTTAACACTTATTTTGTCTCGCCAAAGGCAGCGAATTCCCCTGATTCGCCGGTGTGTAGGGCAGAATAACGAACCAGGTACAGCCATTGCCTTTGAAGAGCTAAAAGAGAAGTGTTAAAATGACCCTTGTGTGCAGGGTTACCAGATCTAAGGCCACAATCTTCTACTAAAGATGGCAATGGTAGTTGGCGTTATAGTGAGCACATCTGAGGGCCATATTGTTCAGAATAATAATAAAAAATTTGATTTACTGTGACTTTCGACGCAAACTGTCGAGTACAGTATAATCTACACACTTTACTTGTTACTTAGGTTTCTATGCTTATATTGAAAAGTGGCAGGAGGCTATAACTTATATGGAAGGAAAAATCGAAACGAGGGTTTCAAAAGTGCTTATTTTATCAAGGCACGTATCCTGCAGTTCGCCCCAAGGACATAAATACATTCTCTAGATGTTTTCCTAATTCCTTCAGATTATATTAGGAGCCGCGGTTGGCGCGGTGGCTAAGACTCTCACCTGCCACTCAGACGAATTGGGTTTGATTCCGGGCTGGTTCTACCCAGATTTTGCGTGTGGGTATCGTGCTCGGATATAACCTAGTTCAGCGTGTTTTCTAGGGGATTTCCGTTTCTTCCACGCTTCTTTCACTCTAACGTTGCATCAGTCAAGATTACACTAAAGATTTTATGATAAATAAACAGGCAATAATGACGTTACTGCGGAGCTAAAAGTCAGTCGTAGACAACTGACATTGCCATTGAAATATACGAATATATTTAGTTGAGGTGACGGGTTCAATTAGCGTAAGGTTTCTCGCTGCATTTAAGTGGACCAAAATTCGGGGTTACAAATATTTCATTGAACATTAATTGGTCGAGGTACTTACTAACAATTAAAGTTTGGGTTATTTTTTCCCGTAACTTGAGTTATAACAGGAGAACATATTTTGAAACACATACGAATTTATATTTTTTGAACTATTCTATCTGTGCAGTTGCACGCGTTTTTTTTATTTATTAGCATGTTAAAAAGCAAATCAACACTTCACCAATTTTTTTTCTGTGACATTTCGCCGACAGCGCCCGGTACAACTTTCTATTTTAATTATGTGAACAGAACTCGTATTAAGCTGTCCAGACGGCCCTGGGGCATTAACCATGCTAAAATTACCAAATAATAAAGACAGGAAGGAGCATATCACCTAGATAACCTTTCCCACTCCCGGCGCGCTATTTGCGTGATCGACCCTCACAGTCGGTTTAGTTTTCATTCCATGGAGATGACGTGTTTCTGGTGATGGGATTTAGTCGAAATGAAGGGAAACAATTTGATCAGCTGGTGGATAAGACAATAAATATTATATGTAAACAACTGCGTGGTGGAGCAGTGATAAAACACTCGCCCCGCATTCGGGAGGAATCGGGTACGATCACCGGCTCCGGCCCATTCTAATTTCGGTTTTCCGGGATTTTCCGAAATCAATCCAGGCGAATGCTGGGATGATTCCTTCAAAACTACTCACCCCCCTTCCCCCGTGTTTTTAGCTACTAAGGCACGTAAAATGTCAAAATTAAAAAAAAAAAAAAACATAGTAAACATTTGCATACATTAAGGGCGTTTAACTGAGGAATAAGATGGTTTTACATTTTTTGTAAAAAGCGTCAGTTTTTTTAGACGTTACTTATGAGGACATTTTACTCTTACAAAATTAGCTCAGCCAGTTTTCCTATAATGGCATTTAAAAATTCCAAATTTGCATTTATTTACTTTACGCAGACAGAAAATACCAATGCTCAAAATGAAACGAAGTAATTTACATTTTACTATACGCTACGGGTTACGGATTGATGTATATGAAAACATATTACAAAACATTTTTGTGTTAAAAAAATTCTGAAATTTGACAGTTTTTGTTATTTTTCGATTTTTTTGTCTACAAATTTCTAAAATAGAATTAAATATATTTTCTACATAAGGCTGAAGAGTTGCACAGGAATACGTAGAATGAACTTACACGTCCCTTTTAAGTATCGGACAAAAATTTGTAGTTGCATTCGAAACCATTCGTGTCAATCCCAATATAATTTTGCATTCGTAACAATGGTGTACCAGCTATACCTGCTAGAAGGTGAAGATTTAAGAAATACCGCCTCTGACAAGTTTACTGCCTTTAAGCAAGACATGTCACTAAATTTCTTTCAGAACCAAACGTAAAATTTTTTTCTGAAATAAAAAAAATTCATATTACATATTAATTACAGTAACACGGTAATTGAAATTACGAACAATAATAAACAATATATATTTAATTTTCGTTCTGTCCTAATACATCAGTTTTGCATAAATTTGCCTCCCCTTTCCTGTTAAACTGGATAAAGTTGACATGTCTGGTTTTGAAAGTTAGGTCGTGATTTTTTTTACCGATCATATTTATTATTTTGCTTAGCATATCTAGTTAAACCTGTATCCCTGATAGTGGTATCGCGACAGCATGAGAGTGACTATCGTGCAGTTTACACGGCGTAAGTACACTGTAAAACGCTTTTTAAACATTAGTGGCAGTTTTTAACCCACCCACAGTATGGGACAGTTACTATACGTCAGCTTGTAAATAGAACCACTGCCGGACATTGTTATTTTTCAACTCTGGGAATATCAGTAAATGTATTTTATTGCATCTCAACAATGCAGGCAGGTAGGATTCCATTGATTATTATTATTTTTAATTTTTACCATGTATTATGTCTTGTCGACAGTGAGGCCATTAGGGGCAGTTTATACACAACTAAAACATCAAATACAATAGGAATCGGCCATGGACTTTGTTAAGGAACCATCCCATAGTTCGTCTGGGGTGATATCGGGAAACCGTGGTAAATCGAAACCACTGGTGATCGAACCTGTGTTTTCCAGAATACGAGTCCAATGCGTTACATTTTCTGTACTATTGATATATCGGGGTAAAATTACTATACATTCCTACTCTCATAAAATTCCTATCAATGGTGTATGGAAGATTTACAAATACGTTATTACTGTGTAATTGGCTATGAGACTTTGTGCAACGGTGTCACTCATTTGTATGAGACAATCAGGGTGAGTGTATTGCGACACCACACGTAAGTGTTTTGCAGGTCCAACCACCCACAGTAAAAAAAATTGTACATTTACAAGGAACCTAATATCAGAACATTATCAGTCAGGTAATAAAAGTGAGGTGTCAGAAACCTTTTAAAGTGGTTACAAATGTTGTGAACGCCTTCAGGAACTAGTAAAACAAATGTAATGAGCAGATTTTTCGATTTGAAACAAAATAAACCTAGGAGACTTGTCACATTTTACAAAAAAAAATTTGGAAACTAGTTTCCAAAATTTTTTTGTAACTCTACAAACAATTGTTATAAAATGTACGCGATTTTAGATGTAAATATACAAAAAAATTGGAAAATGGTTTTCATATAATTTTTTGTAAAAGTACAAAATTAAATTCACTGAGCATAAAATCCAATCACTGACCATAAAGGCAGAGCTGCAGATATGCATATAAGGTATTTAAACAAGTTGATGCGAAATTATTCTCGCCAACAATCAGCAACAAAAACTATTGAAAAAACAACACTACGAGTTGTTATGATCATGTCTATGGTTCGGTCACATTTGTATCACTCCGTCAGAGGACATTACAAAAATCGTGGAGAGAGGAAGGAGACCCCGCCCTGGTTAACCTTGCCCACCTGCCGCAGGCGCAGCTCAGGAGGTCGATATTCGTAGTCGGTTTACTTTATCCGGATAACCAGAGTGTTGACGAAGCTGGAGGGGGTTGCACCCACACGCATATAAAAGGCAGGGCCTGAGTCCAGGGAGTCACCAGTCACTCGCCCAAGAGTATCTTCAGGCCTACAGTTTACGTCCAGCACAAACATCTTCACCAACATCATGAAGGTCCTGGTAAGTTGTAAAAGACAGCGGTGTGATTTTAAATTCCTGGCCCAGCCATTCTGACTTCTTTTTTTTCTATGTTATCTGAAATCATTTAAGACAAAAACTGCACTGTTGCAACGCTGATACCGATAGGTGAAAAATCGCGAGAAACATTTATACCAGCATGTTCTCCAAATCAGTGAAGCATACTTGACCTTGTATGATTGGACGGCGGTTGTGTGGCATGGTTTAACTATAGTGCCGTAACAGAATTAGCACAGGTCCAGTTAAATAGTGATCCACCAGTAACGATATGAATCTGAAATTAATAGAGTGCACGGAAACCTATCAATAGGGCCCGGTAGTTTTCGCGAAAAGATTTTTGCAGCACTTTGTTTCAGTGCCTTACGTGCACACCTGCATCTCTGCTTTATGGTCTGTGATTGGATGCCTTAACATAGAACGTCTGGAGGTTAAACCCGCAAATACAGACGTGATGTGTCACAGTTATCCATGTACTGATTGGCACAGTCAAATGAATAACGGCTCTGCACAAAAACACTCTGCCAATAATCATGAAGTTGAGCTGCAGGTGTGCACGTAAGACACTGAAACAAAGTGGGGCAAAAATCTTTTCGCGAAAACTACCGGGCCCTACCTATCAAATAGTCAAATTTTATGCCATAAATCACCATCCGTACACATTGGTAAATTTACCTTTGTTTAGGTAGTTTTCCATAAATTTAATTTATTTCCCCTTACAGTGCCGAAGAGTGTATTTGTTCCAAAGGAAGCGGCGGTTAGCAGTGACTAGAGATGATTGTTTAACGCGTGAAAACTTGACTAATTGTTGGGTTTCAACGTACGTCCAGCTTATGAAAAGATGACTGGATTTAGCTTGTACGTGTAGATGTCACCCAATTTCTCTGTGCCCGTAAGCATCCCACTATTATGGTATGCAGAGAGCTACGTTATATCAGACGTATATTATCTAAACAATCATGTCGCAAGAAACCACAGTGTTTTCAAGGATATGTTAGCACACACATTTTTCGTGGTATATCATCATTTTAGGCCATGACTAGCCTATATACAATTCGGAGTTATTTTTGTAACTATTAGACTGGTAGGGGCTGGCACACCAGTCTGCAAGTACCGTGCAAGAAGCAAGGAACGATTTGTCCTATCACTAGAGACATGCAAAATTCGCGTTATTTTCTGATAGCTGACGAGACTCCAAGTGACTGTAGACTCGTTCAGCGTCCCCCGCTGGCCGATATAGTCGTGCCTTGCCGGAAGTATGCTTACACGGCCAATCTCTGTAAAGACGTAACACATGTAAATGACAACACATAAAAGTTTGTGGCCGATCGAATTGCAGATTATGCTCTGTTATGTATAGGAAAGTGAAGTTTAGTCTGCTACCAAATAATTACGCGAATTTTACATGTCTCTACCTATCACACGATCTTAGTAACAGAATAATACTGGTTGCTTTTATCAGTCATGTTTAAACTTCATTCCCACAGTATGAGATACAATTTTTCCCTGAAAAGCGATCCCGCTTCGCCGCTACACCTATACAAATCGCAAAATGACCGCACATTACAATAATATAACAATGGACACGCAAGGAAAAAAATTATCGTACAACACGAGCAAAATATTCTTCGTATATAATATACAAAGGTTTAATGGAAAGTGCGATACAAAACGAGACACAGTTTCACTTGACAACTTGATAAAATGCACAAAACTAAAGTAAGTACATATATGTCCGACACACCATAACTTTGTCGCAGATTTCTGTTTACTTACTTCACATATCACATTTTGTTCTTTTAACGTAAATACTTTTAATTATATCCAACACAATATTTCATCCGGACTTCATCTTAAGGACGTCTAAAGTCCTCTATATTCATTATGAACCACGTACATCACATATCATATCTGTTATTTTTACGTCAACAATCCCCTGATATAATTTAATGACATGTTTCTGAAACATGTTGTGTATACTATGCAGTGGGGAAGCGTGGACTATTCCGTGGCAACCAATGCTTAGCGATGACTACTGTATACTCAACTATATAATCGTCTGCAAAATATGTTTGAGAAACAGAAACAAAGGGTCGATAAGGGTCACAATCCCGGAAACCAGGAGACACACATCGCTTCTACATAGCGCTCTAATATGATGTATAATATTGTAATAGTGGTCTTTTTTCAGTGCGATTTTAAGCCATGATCCTACAATTTTATTTGCAGATAGTATGATTAAAAGAGTAATGAAGACTTCTAGTCCTGTGTTTTACCAACACGTTGTTATAGCAATCTAAAATATCCAGTTTTTAATAATTATTAAGAGCTTCAAAATCATGTTCATAGTAAACATGCTTAGCTTTGAAAATTCCGAAACATGATTCTAACTGTTCATTTTGTCGAAAATTTAACGTGATAGAATTATGCTTAACATATTCGTGTACAAAATAACACGTAGGACATTCTAAACTACCTTTCATATTCCAGAAACATAGACCTCTTAAAACCACTGTTTTTATTTTTTTCTGTTGCTTCTGCAATTTACAATTGATTAATTTGGGAAAACACTTAGATACGTTGGAAATTATTTTCATACCGTATTTTCATTTAGTTGAGACAGGAAATGAATGTGTTTTCGGCTAAGTTGGTAGTAAATGATTTTTTATAAATTAAATTATTAGCCAACGATACAGCATTTTTGTAAAAAAAAAAAAAAGACAACACAGAAGATACTATTTCCAAAAATACTATGAGAGAGCTTTTTTATGTAAGATTTCTTCTATGATTAAAAAAAAGTTCTCACAACAGTATTGGGAATTAGTTATGATGGCCCTAAACCAAACCTTTCTACTTACTGGTGCTGTTTCAGGCCTGTTTCGTTCTCGCTGCTCTGCTGGTCTTCGCATCGGCTGAGGAATCTTCCAAGGACAAGAGAGCCGTGATCGGAACTTCCCTTGGCTACTCCGGCCTAGGATACTCTGGTCTGGGCTACTCTGGTCTGGGATACTCTGGTCTGGGTTACTCTGGTCTGGGCTACTCTGCCTATGGCTACCCCGGCTACGGATACTCTGGTCTGGGCTACGGCTATGGCTCATATGCCGGGTACCCCTACGGCTATTCGGGCTACCACCTGTAATTGGCCCGTCGCATAGACTGATTTTCTGGCTACACACGTCTATTCTTGAAATTAATACCTACCACATGACATATCGACATGAGCTACCATTTCAAAATTCATGATAAATGTATATACTCTGTGCATTTTTCCACTACAAATAAATGTTATATCCAGTAATAAGAATTATTGTTTTTTAATTCCTTAACCAAAACCCATATAATCCATCAACAAACCCATATTGACGGAAATGTTGGCATGTGGCTGAAAACTCTGGGGAAATGTTGTGACAGGAAGATTTATATTTATACAATTCAACTTGAATATAATATGCCAACATAAACAATCTGTTTGGTTTTTTTTGTAGGACAATTATTCGTTTTGATCAATAAATTTAAGGATATATTTCGCATACACGTTCATTTTAAACTTTAAAATAGTTTACTTAGTTTGGGCTACCATTATATTTGAATATTGAATGTATTTTTATGTTTTGCCAACTTTGCAGAAATAACTTTAAATGAGGGAAAAATTTTAGCAGTTAAATAAATTAGAATTGTTCGTATTACTTAATTGTTGAAGTTTTATTTATGTAAGTATATAGTTTTGTAGAAATATGTAATTTAGTTACACATGCGAAAACTGCTAAAAGCTCAGCATATGGAAACAGATAAGCCTACAAAAGTTTAAGAAACATCTTGAGCGTGACTTCACACATATAAACGGACTTTAGTTCAGCGATAATAATTTTTTTTTTTAAGTGTTACGAGAGTATGAAGTTTGCAACACCTCATCCTAAAGTAAATCAGATAAAATTTGCAACAGCGTACATAATTTTTTTTCTTAAAATTGATTTAGTTATCGGGACAATATTCCTTTGGGGACTTACTGTTTAGCAATACATAAGCTGTTAAACACAACCGTATAAAAATTTTACAACTTATTTGGTAATGTTCTTACATTAAACATAAGTAATTGATTATATATTTACAAGTAAACAAAAAATTACTAAATAGTGGTATTATTGATGTAGTTTTAGCTTACAGCATGGCTTAACATCAAACAATTTAACTTTATATTCTCAATACCCACCCAAATAACTTGTGGAATCAACATATTTGGGTTTAATTACATTAGTAGATACCGCAATACAACAAATCACTCTACATTCTAACAATTCCTGAATTTACAATGTTAGTATTTATCTTACAGAAGAGTTTACAAATTAGGCTGGTGTGCCAATTTAGTGAAATAATTTTGAAAGGAAGGTTGGGTACATTAACACAACTAGAAATATACACATGCAGAAACATTGTTTCACGAGCCAGTATTTTCCTCGTAACTGAGGCTAAAACATAAGATATTTGATCCTACTGTACACTCTGCTGTACAGTAACATCGCATAGCCTACATTAAGTTATTTCTGTACATCTTTGACAGTAAACTTAGAGGACTATGTACCGAGTATAAGAATAGTTATGAATAAATGTATCTTAGCACATTTCGTCTATCAAAATGTATACAAATTGTCTCAATTTCGGAGATACAAAAAAAAAAACAGTCAAGTCAATAAATACGTTATGTGTACCAAGTTTGTTGAAATCCGGAAAAATTTTACAGTGAATATGACATACCAAGATAAAAATACAAACATTGTTCCATTATAAAAATATGAAAACGAAATACATAAATAATAATTCAACTTAGTATGTTGTATAAGCGTATCCAGATTATTTCATTTTTAAAACATATTTCCTTAGATTTGGTACATTATGTAAAAAAAATTGAAAAATGACCGCCATTTTGAAAATATAAATATAAGATAATTGAGTTAAGTTTACTTACTAAGTAGTGTACATGTACCAAGATTAAAGAGATTAAAACAGTATTTCCTCAAATGTGTCATACTATGGTAAACATTTAAAAATGACCGCTATTATGAAAACATTATACAGCATCAACGAAACCGCACAGAAATATAGTCCACATAGCATGTAGTAGGTATACGTGTAATGAGTTTGGTGAAGGTAATAAAATTTTCTCTTTAGATACCGTACAACATATTGTCATAAAGCGTTGACTTAGTACATAAAAGTAAAGTTATCTTATTAGCCTCTTTACGTGTACCGAGTTTTATGAAATTCTAAGCTACGGTTCTTTAGATTCTTAATTTGGTCAAAAATTGGCAAATGACTGCCATTTTGAAAAATGATTCCGGCATTAACGGTATGCACGAAAGTCAAGTCAGGTTACTAAGTTCTATAAGTGTACCCAGTTTGAAGATATTCAGTCTACGGGTTCATAAGAGTATATAGACACACACAGACACACACAGACACACACACGTGGCACACAGACAGGATGATTATCTCATAAGCCTACTTGTTTTCATCGGAATGTTAGCTAAAACTGTTATTCAGAAGCATACTGTGACCAATGTGTTTATTGAAAAATATGTTATCCAAAATGCACGTGAATGTGCCCTCACAAGTTGTGAGTCACGAGCTACAAGCACTGATATGTACAAGTACTTGTAATTTATGTTTCACAGACATCGCTGCTATTTACAAGTACTAGTAATTTCTGTTTGATATAGAGGTGGCAAATACTTTTAGATAAAATCACTTTGCTGTCAAGTCTGTCTGATCGAATTATAAGTACATAAAATGCCGAACCAAATGAAGATAAGTGGCCAATTGTTAGTAAAATAAAAACAAATTATGTGATAAATAATGTTTGTACTAATATGTCGAGGTGTATATTGTTTGGTAGGAAGCGTATGTGTGTGTGTGTGTGTGTGTGTATATATATATATATATATATATATATATATATATACTCACACACAATAATAACACTGATAAACACAATGGCACAAAGTTGGACAGTGTAGGTTCATCCCATTACTAATAGTACCTACAATAGTTGATATTGTAATCCTAGCAGCAAATACAATCTTTTTTCAGTTAGCTAACTGTTGACAGAAGCGGCCAACGTTCGCTAAATATGATAGTCTACTTTTGCTGGCACGGTGGTTAATCAGGCCATGTCAGTAAATATTATTGTAGTTATACGGAAGTAATTTTAATGTGGGCAACTTAGTTTAAAATGGCTGACGTATTATAGTATACGGTCCACATGTAGATTAGCAAACCCACGCACAAGCATCTAAGTATAATAAGAATGATTGTGGTACACATGTGGTTAATGTGTGAGTGAATTAACTATGCATCATGTATGCCAAATGTGGCCGCGGGTTCATTCCGAAAGTTTACTTCCTGTGGGCTGCTTATCACAATCAGACTTGACCAAATGGGCCAATTGATGTTTGCTATTTGGGAAATATCCTTTAATAATATACTTTTTATTAGAATCAGCATTAGAAAAATAATGACTAAGAGTAAAAATCGTCGTGTTATATAACTGATTTCCAACATATTTCTCAACTCTTAGGGTACAAAAATTAGAACATATATAACTTATGTACATAATCAGCTGCTTCTTATACTCCAGAACCTAACAAATTAAATTAGTACGTATATAACTTATGTACATAATTAGCTGCTTCTTATACTCCAGATCCTAACAAATTATTTAATTTATTTATAGTCCGTCCCATAGAAGAATTCCATTTTTGACCATTAACGTTGGCATTTAATTTTGAAGTAGCTTCCATGTAAAAACAGTTTTCGTCTCTGTCCCATTTGGTTTGTGCAAAATTGCACTCTGCTAACTGTCCAATTGTGCAATATATACGTATATCTTAGGTAATATTTACTAGATTCTGACAGTTCTGAAAATTACCATGTATGCACAGAACTACAGGAAAATACTTTTAATTTTGATATACAGCACAGTTTGCCCGTTAGCTTAGTTTGTTCCTTCAGAAGTAACATGTGGTAGATGAACACATTGCTTTTTCCATTGAAACAGCTTTTAAAATTATGCCAAAACTACAGTCAAAAAATGGAATTGTTTCATGAGACAGACTATATTTAAATGTGCAAAACTTTGTTCTGGATGCTGTAAGTAAAGTAACATATACGAGATCGTTGTTCGTTATTACAGCAACGACCTAAAAAATTCGAAATTTATAAGGGTTCGATTCAACAGTTAATTACATGCATAATAAATGTTCCTCAGATACATTTCGATTCCAAATAATTTACATATAACGATTTAATTAGATAATGCTTTCTTTTTTTTTTTTGAACGGTAGACCAGATATCTTAAAAAAATGAACTCTAGACCACTGGGTTTGGTGCGTTAAGGGCCCTCCCTAGATAGGCTGATGGGTGTGAGGCAGGAGCGGCAAGAGTGTCGTTGACAGACGTACGTAATGCATTATCGCCTCTCTGAGCAAGCCACTCAGCTGACGTACAATTCACTACCGTAAACCGGGGTTACTTTGACCATTTTCAGGGTTACTTTGACTATCAAAATATTAGTTTTTGGGTTTTCTGGTACATAAACAGATAATCTGAGCCGAGTAGTTAAAAAAAGTTCTTTCATCCTAATAGTTAATGTTTGAAACTTTCGTCACTAAACTACATAAAAACCAAAATTTTGTGTGGTCAAAGTGACCCCACAAAGTCAAAGTAATCCCCGTTTACGGTACTATCACTTTTTTCCTATGGGACTTGAATAGCTGACCAAATTATTTTTTTTATGGAGATCATATTTCAAAGCCTAACGTTTGTTTCCATAGTTGTGTTTTTCGAATCCAGTGGTTATATTTCCAGATACGGCAGTTGGAAAAGCCATTTTTTTGCCATTTTGAGTCACCAGAAAATGAGGTTTCAAACAAACGTGTCGAATTTTTTAAACATAGCGACATGGTTTGACGTGAGTGTTCTTTTCGTAGATATACAAACGTAATGTGCGTTAAATAGTCTCGTCAAAAAAATACCCGTAACTTGCTGCAACGAATTTTAAGCGCAGGTAGGGAGGCCCTGTAATTCAAAAACATCATGAATAAAACTTTCACGACAAAAATAACTTCACCAATATGACTGCAAAGTTCAGGATTTTAAGAAAAATACAACCAAATATATTTATTTATTTCTTAAATTTTGGGAGTGTACAAACTATCTACTGCAAGACGTACGGCTATAAAATGGCGGTGACTTTGTAGATCTTCTGTCTTGCGCAAAAAGGTAAGTTATTATCATGAATTAAAACTGACGGTGAATTTCAAGCAATAATACTCCTACAGTTTCTAATATTTATAAGCGTCTTTGTAAACAAACGTGTCTTAATTATTGTGGTGCTTAAAAACTATAATGGAGTTGTACTTAGAATAGACAGCCCATCGCCTCGGCGATCGAAACTGATTTAATGTCCACCCGTTGCACGCGGCTAGTTAGAAATCCTTTGCCACCGTTATAAAAACCGTAGTCTGCGTTTAGATTACTAACCAAAAATTCATGGTAACAATCTATAACTAGGGCGAAAAAATTAATTTACTAACACAGTAAATAAATAAATCGGACGGGAGTAACCTACCCAGTTACAAAAACTAATCTTACTTATACCTACCACACAGGGGCATTTCCTAATTAACTCCAATGGGTACCTACAATTACATTTATAAAAAAAAATAAAAAAAGAGAACATTAATGTCTTTGTTTTTCACCTGATAAATACAAAATAAAAAACAAAATTATGAGAAAAAGCTATGTACCAAAAGTAGTAATTCTGATAGTGAAATGCTGCAGAACGCCCCTCCTGCCGTTAAAGATGAAATTAACATACGGAAAATTTAACATTAATCACCATATTCCAACACGATATCTAAGTTTGAAAATGTAAACAAATACAAATGCGTTCGAACAAAAAAAAAAATAAAATAAAATGTAACAATGTTATCAATCTTGCAGGTAACTATTCATAATAATTTATATAAAATTGTCCTTCACATAGAATAATAAGTTTTACAATTTTTAGTCACCTTTATCAGAACATCATTCATTTCGTTACAGAAACGAAATTTTTAGTTTGATTATGTTGAAAATAGAACACAACATATCATGTTGGTTTGGTACGCCTGACTCAAGCGTCACGTGGCATCTGCGGCCAGTACACGTGCGTCTTCTCAACTCCTCCACTTTACGCACAACATGCTGGAACTACGCCATATTGTTTTTAGAAGTGTTCTTTCACTCGTGCAATTAATTTCTGTGTCTCTCTGCACTTGTAACCAGTAAATCATGGTAATTAGGGATGGTCGGGATGTTACCATGACGAAAACGTATTTTTGAAAGATAGTCGACATGCTATTCTGGATATACAGCGCATAACGTATTATTAGTCTCAGGTAAACGTTGATCGTCGCTCGTCAAAACACACACACGTGATCACCAAGATACACTTCCTAGGAATTTGTGTATCAGTAATAATACCTTTACTGTATTTATTTTAAAATATACTGCTTACATGAGATATGATTGGAAGGTTTTTATTTTATTCGTAAATACGTAAAAAAACTTATATCACTGAGGATAATTAGTCAACTATCGTTATTTTTTACAGTTACACCATACTGAGGCATAGTCAATATGTCCTTGTACATTATCGCAGATTACTCTATTTTAGCCTGCAGTTAATAATGGCACTAATATTTCAGCACTTTAACTATACATTAGTACTGGCAATATTCTAAACAGTTTCATATCTTCATATAAAATTAATAGTTCTGCTTACTATTCAAACAATCACAATAAAATTATAATAATATGGATGTGAAAACAGTTCTCCGCGTTACATCAAGACTCGTATTAGTTAGTTATAAATAACATTTATGCATTTTTGTTGGTATTGACAAAAATCAAACATTCCACTTAGTTGTCCCGTGGCACTTCCAAAAATATTAGGTCATCAGGAAAATAGCTAACGACATTTATGAGAGTTTAAGTGGGTGCATTTGGTAGCACCATTCTCCTACAGCAACCATTCACATAAAGATGACATGACGATGTCCTATCCTGAAGAAACGACATTCAACAGCGAATAAAAGTGATAACGATTACATCACTACTACAATACGACACAAAAACCACATACTAAACCAACAATACTTCACGAAGAAAAACAACACAAATAGTGAAACTACGACACATATATACAATAGTGGTACACAATGCTAGTGAGTGTGTGAAATAGCCTTAATAAGAAGTTTAAGTGGCATATACCAACGAGGTCCAAATGTATGTTCCCTTAATCGTCCAAAATAATAAAATACAAAATATCCCTACCTATTGGATAACCTTTCTTAAGGTAAGTCTAGAAATAGGAGTGTGTTTATGCTCCCCTAAAATTGTGTGCTAGAAAATGTGTAGGTTGTTTAATGGTAAATTTTCGTATGCCAAAGTACAATATCAATATTAAATTGCTGTAGGCCTCTTTAAAACTGCGTTCACACACGTAGTAACTCGTGAATATTCACAACGCAGAAGCCCACACCAGTATGATAATCAACAAAAGAAATTTGTCACTACGTCAAGTGTTGAGAGATATCTATACGTATAGCTTACTTACTTGCAGCTCGTGGACGGAACTAATGTTCTGATCTGCTTAAGGGTGTTCACGAGACAAAAACGCATAATTTTATATTTGAACGACGTAGTGTTTGTTTTACATACGTTTTTCACTACATTTTCCACTTGTGAAACATTTTTTAGCTCTCATACTCTCTTAGCTTTCCCATAGTAGCAGGTCAAAGTAAAAATTTGCATGTTATGGGGACATGCTAATAAAAAAACCCAAATGACTTAATCGAACGAAATAATTTACATGTCGCATTTATCTGAATTTTTCTATTGCAATACACCAAACGGATTGTTGGATTTTTGCCCTTAAATAGCACATATTTTGTGGTCAAAATAAGCCAAAATTAGACGCAATAATTTTTTGCTAGCAAACGGTACATTATTAAAAAAAAAAAAAACACTCTGTCATAATTGTGTATCGTATGACGGTACATAGTCTCAAATTTTTCCAAAGCATTTGGTTAAAAAATATTCAAGTTATTTGCAATTGTTTGAAATATATGAAAGATCATGGCCTTAACAATACATGTTATGATGTATGGACCGTTTATAGATTAGGCAGAGCTGTTTTGTTTTATAGTACCAATAAGAACACATATGACTGAAGTTTGGAATTTTTTCTACTTTTATAAATTTTTGTCCACAAATATCCAAAGACGAATTAAATTTATTTTCTACGTAAGTTTGGTGAGTTACACATGAATACGTAGTTGAACTTACATTTCCCTATTAAAAATCAGACGGACATTTGTGTTTGCATACCAAACCATACGTGTCCATCCCAATGTAATTTTGTATTCATAACAAAAGTGCACCAGTTGATACCAGCTGATTAGTAGGCGTAGATTTATGAAATATCGCCTCTGACAAGTTTACTGCAATTACAGCCGGCTTAACAGTGTAGATAACATGCTTTACATTGAAATTAACAGAGAGCGCCGTTAGTTTTCTTTGCGTTATTGTTATGACAGAATCGTCTCTCGATGTCAATAATTTTCTTTCAGAATTAAATAAACAATTTATTCTAAAACAAAAAAATACGTTTCATATTAATTATAGTAACAGAATTTGAGCTTACAAGTAATAAAAAACAAGAAACATTTAATTTTCGTTGTATACTAACATATCTGTTTTATATCAGTTTATTTCCCTTTCCTGTTAGATTGGATAAAGTTGACATGTCTGGTTTTGTAAGTTAGATCCGGATTTCTTTTACCGATCTTATTGAATATATTGTCAAGCGTATCTAGTTAAACCTGTATCCCCGATAGTGGTATAGCGATAGAATGAGAGTAACTACTTTTCACTTCACATGCCGTAAAAACACTGTAAAACGCTTTTTAAACATTAATGGAAGTTTTTAAGAGCGTTGGACCCGTAAAATTTAATTTTTTTTTTTATATTTGTGCCTAACACCGTTAAACTTTTGCACATCAGATAACACGTCATTACCCCAAATAAAAAAAAAAATAGGCCCAATAGTTTTTGCAAAATCACTCATCAAAGTTACGAAATGGCCATTACGAAGCAGCCAAAATAATAAAAAAAAAGTTTAACTAATGAATTCAAAATTACGGGAACAGAAAGTCAGTGTATCAATGCATTTCATGACATGTTTGACAAAAGTTAGTTTTCAATATTTCAGTAGTAGCCGAAAGTCAAAGATATGCAAAAATTTACTCACTTTCATCAATTTTTAGAAAATACAAACATATATCGCTTTGTGTTTACAAAAGTGTCTTGAAGTAGTTCACATCATTACGTATCGATATGAATTATCTTGTTTTTGCAAGTTGATTATTTTTTATTATTTTGGCTACACCGCAACTACCATTTTGTGACTTTGATAGGTGATTATGCTAAAACTGTTGGCCATAATTTTTATTTATTCGGGGAAATGACATGTTATCTGATGTGTAAAAGTTGAATAGTGTTTGGGACAAATTTAAAATTTTGAATTTTTACGGGTTCAACGTCCTGAAGCAGCGCAGAGTATGAAACGCTTATTATATATCAGCTTGTATACAGAAAAACAGTTGGACATTGTTACTTGACAACTCTGACAACATAAGTAATGGTTTTACTGTTTCCCATCAAAGCAGGCAAGTAGTCTCCAATTGATAGCTAATTTTATTTAAAATTTTTACTGGGCTTTACGTCTTGTTGACAGTGAAGTCATTACCAACGGTTGAAACACAACTAAGACAGCAACAATAATAGAAATATACCATTGTCTTTGTTAAGGAACTATCCCTTAATTCGTCTCGTCTGACATCGGGAAACCCTAATAGATTGAAACTTTGACGGTCGGAGCTGAGGATCGAAGCCGTATACTCCCGAATGCAAGTCCAACGCCTTACTTTTGCTTTACTATTTATATACGGCGGTAAAATTACCATGTAGCCTATACCTGCTTTCATAGCATTCCCACCAATGGTAAGGTAGGTTTCCAAATAGGTTATTATTGTATCACTATTGCTAGCGTCCCTTACATTAGGTGAAAAACATTTTACTCCTACTTATTTCATTGCCTTACGTACACACCTGGAGCTCGGATCATTGTTATTTACAGTATGGCTTTGTGCATAGGTGTCACTCACTGGTCTGACCCAATCACAGTATGTGTAGTGTGACCCCACACGTCCGTGATTCGCGGGTAGAATCCCATAAACATCCAATTATGTCCAGATATGGACATAAAGCATTGAAACTAGCTGGTGCGAAATTATTCTCGTTAAAAATCTGTGGCTAAAACTATTGAGAAATCAACTACTACGAGTTGTTGTGATCGTGTTGATAATTTGGGCACCGTTGTGTTACTCCTTCAGACGACACTACAAAAATCGCAGAGAAAGGAAGCAGGCTGCCGCCCTGGTTAACCTTGCCCACCTGCAATAGGCGCAGCTCAGGAGGTCGACATTCGCACTTGGTTTACTTTTTCCGGACAACCAGTGTTGACGAAGCTGGAGGGGGTTGCACCCACACGCATATAAAAGGCAGGGCCTGAGTCCAGGGAGTCACCAGTCACTCGCCCAAGAGTATCTTCAGGCCTGAAGTTTACGTCCAGCACAAACATCTTCACCAACATCATGAAGGTCCTGGTAAGCTGAAAACCTGCTGACTTTTCTGAGCAAACGTAAAAGGCCGTGATTCCCTGCGGTGTGATTTTAAGTTCCCGTCACGGCTATTCTGAATTCGTTTTTCTATGTTATCCGAAATCAATTTAGGTGAAAGTTGTACTTTTAAATTGACAGTGGTGGTGAAAAAACGTGAGAATAATTATTTCTTCCAGCATGTTCTGAAAATCTTTGAAGCGTCCTGCGTCTTGTACCTATGACTGGTAGGGACCTGAACCTTCCACGTTTTCTTTTTAACACAGGCTACAATTCAAACATGTGTAAGATCATGCCGCTTTCGTGATTGGGCCTTTACCTGTTTGACAGCTCCTGGAGAGCGCTGACCAATATTACAGAAGCAATTAAACGTGAGCCAGTGAGCAGCCAATAAGCAACTGCTCTCCGCTTGAGCACACAGATATTCTTGCAGGCTAGCCTACACATCAGTGTACCCGTAAAATTTTCCAGTCTCTAATGGTTGTACGGAGGTTGTGTGGCAAGGTTTAGCTGTTTACAGAACAATCACATGCATTCAGTCGTACCGCATCAGAATTAGCACAGGCCCAGTCAAGTAGTGACCCAATGACAGAACGCATCAGAAATGAATAGATTGCATGGAAGCCTATGAAGAAAAAAAATTATGCCATAAATGACCAGCCGTACACATGGGTAAATTTACCTGTGTGTAGATAGCTTTCCTTAACTGCTGGCAAGGAGGATCTATTTCCTCTTACAGTGCCGAGGCGTGTATTTGATCCAAGAGAAGCGGCTGTTAGCTATGGCTAGAGATGATGGTCAGAGATTATCGTGTATCGCGAACATTTTTTGTTCCAACATACCCTTGAAAACTCTGTGGTTTCTTACGACGTGTACGACTGGGTGAAATAAATATGACACAACGAAATCTGCAGACCAATAACAGGTGTAATGTTTTACGATAGTGGAATTATTTTTCTCTCAGTCAAATAGGGCAACAGTTCCACGTACAAGCGAATGACAGTAACATTGTGGTAAGCTGAACATACTTTGAAACCCTGCAAATAGTCAAGTTTATAATTTATAGCTGCGTAACTATTATACTGCTAAAGGAAGGCACACTCTTCTGCTAGTAACATGCAAGATGGAAGGAACGAACTATCCAAACATACGATTTGAGTAACAGGAAAATACTGGTTGTTTCTGTCACTCATGTTGAAGTTTAATTCACAGAGTCAGATCTAATACCACTTTCCTTGAAAAGCGACCACGCTTCGCCACTTCCCTTGTACAAAATGTAAAACCACAGCACATTACAATGATATTACCATTTACGACAGTGATATTTATTGAACACGTAAGAAAAAACTATCGTACGGCACGAGACCAATTTCCTTGGTGTATCCTAAACAAATGTTTAGTGGAATGTACGAAACGAGACACAATTTGACGAGACAACTTGATGAAACGCACAAGACTAATGTACATATATGTCCGACGCACCATAACTTTGTCACAGATTTCTGTTTGCTTACTTCACATGCGCAATTTGTTCTTTTAAAGTAAATATTTTTCATAATATCACACACAGTATATTTTCCAGATTTCTCCTTTAAGGACGTCTATAGTCGTTAAGAGTTAGTGGACCTTGCGAGTGAGCTGTGATGTGGTGTGATATAGCAAATATTTTTTTCTTGTATAAGTATTAAAATGTTTTCAATGCATTTATCCACGAAAAGATGGCACACTTCAAACTGTGTCCCTATGGTTTTAAAAACACCGTCCACTAATTTAAAACATATTTACCAAGCTCCTCAAAAGGAGTGACTTTTTCACGTTAATGCAGCTGAGAAAATTACCGCAATTATAAAATATCATAGAAACCTGCATTGGACTTTACCACATACGTTTCACAAATAAAATAACAGGGTCACCGCTTGAAGTACCATTGGAGCACACATTCTACGAAAACACTGCACGCTAGTTAAGTACTTTGCGCCTTTAGGTTAAGAGGTGTTTGACGACATCTACTATCGTCTTCTCCGTTTCCATGCCTCAAACGAAAAAAAAGGCTAGCGTCAACTAACTGCTAATATTTGTAATGAACCACAGGCATAACATACCAAATCTCTTCTTTTCACGTCATAAATCCCCTGACATAATTTAATGATTTGTTTCTGAAAAACGTATATGCTAAGCAGCGTGGAAGCATGGAGTGCTCCAGGCAGCCGATGATTAGCGACGATTTTACACAACTCTAGAATAGTTTGCGAAACTTTATACGGGTAGGAAGAAATCAACATTCCTGCCAGTAGTGTGCAAGAAGGTGAAGTAGTAATACTTTATCAATACGACCTTGGTCACTGTAACATACGTTCATTAAGTTGTGTCCAGCAGACGATAATGCCACGAGCCAAGAGAAGTCTGTCTAATGTAATATGTACATCGTCTCTATTAGCATGACAGCTCTACAGTAATTGATACTATGGAATCTTCTTTCCCTCCTTGCTAGTGTATACGCATCACAAGCTGCATCAAAAAAGACCTTGCTTTTGATGAGGCGCTAGAAGTCCTATGTACCGGATATAATTTCCCATGTTTGAGAAGCGGAAACAAAGGGGCCATAAAGGTCACAATCCCCCAGAATCAGGAGAGTCTCAGCGCTTCTACACATCGAACTGGCATAGCATGCAGTGTTTTCGTAGTGTTTTTTTATTTCAAGGCGACATTAAGCAGTTACCAATCAATTTTATTTGCGATAGTATGTAGCAAAGAGTAACACAGACTTCTAGTCCTGTTTCTTACCAACCATACATTACAATAGTCTGAATAGAATCAGTTTTTTTTATTCATTTTGAAGGGATCAAAAAAAATTCTCATAATGGGCGTGCTTTATAAAAAAATTCCAAAACGTAATTTGAACTGCATGTTCTTATTGTGAACTAAAGTGTTAGAAGTATTCTTCGTTAAAAAAAAATAACAACTATGACATCAAACACTACTTTTCATATTCCAGGATTATAGTCCTCTTAAAATAGTGATCCCTTATTTCTACTGTTTCTGTGATATTACATTTATTTATTAACTTAAGAAAGCAGACATTGCAAAAAGGTCTTACAAATTCCTTGGAAATAGTTTTCTTAGAATGTTTTGATTTACTATAATCAGGGAATGATATACGATTTTTTAAAAATAAATTATATAAATTATTAGGCAACAACATAGCATTTTTGCTTTGAAAGAAAAAAACAGCCAACACAATAGATAATATTTTCCAACAATTTCAGTAGAGAGTTTCTTATATATTATTTCTTCTATGATTAAAAAAAATTTTTAAAACAATAGTGGAAATTATTTATGATGGCCCTAAACCAAACCTTTCTACTTACTGGTGCTGTTTCAGGCCTGTTTCGTTCTCGCTGCTCTGCTGGTCTTCGCATCGGCTGAGGAATCTTCCAAGGACAAGAGAGCCGTGATCGGAACTTCCCTTGGCTACTCCGGCCTGGGCTACTCTGGTCTGGGCTACTCTGGTCTGGGATACTCTGGTCTGGGTTACTCTGGTCTGGGCTACTCTGCCTATGGCTACCCCGGCTACGGATACTCTGGTCTGGGCTACGGCTATGGCTCATATGCCGGGTACCCCTACGGCTATTCGGGCTACCACCTGTGATTGGCCCGTCGCATAGACTGATTTCCTGGCTACACATTTCTACTCTTGAAATTACTACCTACCACATGACACATTGACATGAGCTATTATTTCAAAATTCATGATAAATGTATATATTCTGTGCATTTTCCCACTACAAATAAAAGTATCCAGTAATAAGAATTACTTTTTTTTTTAATTCCTTAACCAAAACCCATACAATCCATCAACAAACTCATACTGAGCGAAAGGTTGGCATGTGGTCGAAAACACTGGGTAAATGTTGTAGCAGGAGGATTTACGTTGATACAATTCAACTTGTATATAGTATGCCAACGTAAACATTCTGTCTCGTTTTTTACGTAGGAAAAACTAAAATTGAAACAACTATTAATTTTGACCAGTAAATATCAGGAGATTTCGCAAGCTCAACCATTTTAAGCTTTAAAATAGTTAGCTTCGTTTTGTCTACCATAGTATTTGAATATGTAACGTATTTCTGTGCTTGGCCAAATATGCAAAAATAACTTTAAATAAACGAAATATGTTTATAATTAAAACGAACATTCAATTGTGCATATTGCGTACATATGCACGTTTTATTTATATGCAGAAAACAAATTTTCAATGAAATACGTAACTTAGTAACACATACGAAGTTGTTGAAAGCTGAGAAAATTTTAACTAACGCAGATGTTTAAAAAACGTCTTGCACATGACTTCGCACGTATAAAAGGACTTTAGTTTAACAATAAAATTTAGTTTTGAATCTTACATAATATATTTTCAGTAAAATTTAGTTAGTTATCAATTGAATACTCCTGGTACTGTTTATCGACACGATGACTATTTATAAAATGCAACATTTAATAATGCCACAACTCATTTTAAAATGTTCTTGCATTGAATAAACATAATTGTTTTTTTTGCTAGTTAACAAAAAATACGACGTAAAATTAATATTCCTTTAGTTTTAGCTCACAATACGGCTGAACAACAAAATATTTGTCTCTCTATTCTCAATACTCACTTAATTTACTGCTGGAGTCAACAAATTTGGGTTTAATTACCTCAGTACATATCGCAATGCCACAAAGAACTCTACATACTAACATGTCCTGAATTTCCAGTGATATAATTTATATTACTAGAGCGTTTACAAATTAGGCTGGTCTGCTGATTATAATATGTGTACCAGTGCTTTAAAATATTTTCGGAAGGAATGTTGGGCATATTAACAAAGCCAGATACACACGTGCAAAAAAATTGTTTCATAAGCCATTATTTTCATCATAATTGAGGCTAAAAGTTACAAATAATTAGATCCTGCTGTGCACCCTTATGCAGAGTAACACTGCGTAGCTTACCTTCAGTTTCTCTGTACATATTTGATATAAACTTAGAAGGCTATGCAAGAAGTATGAAGTAGTTATGAAAACATATTTCTTAGGTACCTCTATCATGTATCAAATTATGAACATTTGGAATCCATTTCGAAAATACAAAAAAAAAAAAAATGTAATGTTATGTCAACTTAATAATTACTCTGTACCAAGTTTGATAAACATTGGAAAAATATTTTCAGGTAAATTTTATCTTGCTTAAAATTATAAAAAAAAAAAATCCGCCATTGTAAAAACGTAGACAAGATGAACTAACTACATAAAATAAAAGGAGTTATTATGTTGTATGTATGTAACATGTTTGATGAAATACGGAATAATATTACCCTGAAGATTCCACAGTATGCTAAAATGTAAAAAAGAAACACATAAACATTCAATCAGCTTAGTATGTAGTATACGTGTATCAAGTTAATTGAACTTCAAATAAGTACTTCATTAGATTTGTAATTTTACGCAAAAAATATAAAATGGCCGCAATTTAGAAATTCTAAACACAGGAGGATTGAGATGCGCAAAAGTCAAGTTAACTTACTAAGTAGTATACTTGTACCAAGGTAAACGGCGTGGTCAGCAGCAATTTTCATCACATTTATATTTTTAAATTTGTACCAATTTTTTTTCTTTTTTAAGTAACTCATTTTGGAAATATTTTGCTCATATGAAATTATGTTATCACTCATAGTTTTTGCATAATGGATTACAAACGTCAAAACTTGCATGCCATGGTTTTGCGTACGCCCCAAAACCAACTGACGTACCAAAATGTAAACAATTACAGGGAATATAAGTTTTATAGACTACAACGTATCCTGTATAAGACCGAGATATAAAGAATTTTTTTCAATAAAAAATTTTTTTGCAAAAATTTAAAAATTATAATTTAAAAAATTTGAACAAAATTTAAACATTGCGAAATTTTTTAATTTTGTGTTTTATATAGGATATGTTGTTGCATTCAACATTGTTATTCACTGAAATTTTTTTTTCAGTTTCTTATGTCTTAAGTTCACATGGATATTGTGACCTTGTAGATGTTCGTTGAGAAATAAGTTATTTGAAATGTATGTGTTTGAGCCCTCACAAAGCTTCAAGTCTACAAGTTATGAGTTACGAGCTACAAGCACGTACTTGTAATTTATGTTTCACCAGAGAAAATATATAACTTGTATCGTGTGAACAGCCACCTAGATGCTAGCATATAAGAACTTGTATACTAGCTAGTGTGGGGTAGCGATGGTACCATTTTTCGTTACATTTCTTGTAGCTCTACTAGTAGAATATAAACAAACACTTTTAATACACGCGTGAATGTTTCTGAACAGAGACAATATATACGATTTCACATCGTTTGTATCATAGACAAAGAAGGTTTTACTATCTATAAATACAAGTGATTTCACAAGGTGGCGAAGATAATGTAAACCTGTCGCGTGGATAAACGTCCAAATACGAGTTTGAAAATGTCGAACCATTTTCCTTACCCGCGAGTTACACCCAAGGGGTTATATTGGAGGCCATAACATGCAATGTCCTATTTCAGTGTTTCTTTTTGTTGAAACCGCCCCCCCCCCACCTTAGCTGAAGCACACCATTTTCTTTATTCGACTACGATATGTCAGCGATCAATTTGGTAATGTAACAAATGAGCAGCGTACAGTTTAGTTCTTTTATAACGTATATTGTTACACTTCCATGACTGTTAGCCATCGTAATAGTTGACTTCAACATGGTGTGTGACAGCACACATCGATAAAGGACAATGTATGGTTATAGTTACTGAGGCCACAGAATAAATAAGAAGTAACAGAAGCCACATGGCATGGTTTTTCTCGTACTCGTTTTATCTATGGATTGTCATGGTGTTGGAGTTCGTTGATGTTTGGTTATACTGAAGTTTAGTACCTAGGCTCTGTTCACGGTCGTAGAAGAACAGGTCTGGACACTCGCCTATCTACCAATGTATTTTGTTTGATCCCCTTGTTGTTTGGCTGCAGTTCACCAAGTTACCGTGAGTGTTGTGCGTCTTTGGCGCTGAAATCAGGGCGGCCGGAATCAAACTCCGCCTAGTTTTTTCAGTGTTTATATTATAATGTAAATTAATATTGCTGGAACCACGCTTTAGGATTACGAGCGAAGGAAGTCTTTCAAATTGATAAAAATACGTTTTTATATGTAGTTTATCTTCATAATGTAAATACTGGAAAGAAGTGGGAGGGAAGTGAGTGGAGTTTGAGCCCGACCGCCCTGATTGCAGCGCCAAAGACGCACAACACTCTCGGTTACTTGGTGAACTGCAGCGAAACAACAAGGAGGTCAATTTTTCCAGCGAGTATCGAGACCTGTTCTTCTACGGCCGTGGCCCTGTTGTATAATCTGTGAGGAAGTATACACGCAAATAATGTCACATTTACCATTTATTAATATGTAACTGAGATGAGATACGACTTACAGTATTTCTTGAAATATTAGCAGTTGATTAAACCAACGTCTCATATTCCACGTGGCTTCGTTTACATGCCTGCACGCCGCGAGAGCTAATTCAATAACAACAATCAACAAGCTACCATATGTCGCTTATAATATAGTTAGTTAACATCTGATGGTGTACTCAGAGTAGACACGTTTATCACTTCAAAATGTTTAATTAATATATAAACTAATTACAGTGACTCATCAACACAAGTTATTAAATGAACCAATAACTCAAATCCAAGTGACATTATTTTTATACATGTACGCCCCATAATTTGTCGCTTCTGTTAGCATTACGTGCTCTGTGCTGTTGCGATCACGGCTATACAGGAACTGGTCTGGATAATGACATTGAAAATTGACTCTCATATAAATGATTGGCGCCACTGGCACGTTAGTGAAATTCGAGTAGCAAGTTATTTTCGTAGCCGCTAGGAGCACTGGTAGTATGACGCTATATTACCAAATGTTGTACAAGGACGCTCTAAGTCAAGGACAATATAGGAAAGTCAGACTAAAAACATGAGACGTGTTATTTAATTCCAGTTCACGCCGATATGAGCGCTGTTCCTTCTACAGTAGCACATAGCTCTGTGGGTAGTTATAGTTTTACATTTTGCTACTTATAAATTGACTTATGATAATGATTTTAGAATGTATTTTTGCTCTTTTTATTATTTTGATAAGTTAAAATAAAAATATTTGTAAACTTTTCTAATACTATTAGCCTAAGACCAATTTAGTCTGTAATATAATAACCACCATAGAAAATTGCTATATAAGAATGTGAATATCGCCAGTGTAATCAGTTCACGCCATGATAAAACGTCCCTCACTTTAACAATGCCAAAATGCTGTACTTTTCCATATTGTCCTTTAACGATATTTGACATTACAATGTTATAAAACAACACTTCATTACTACTGGCACTTTTAGTCATATAGGGACAACTCACTAACATTGGTAGCCTAGTGTCCCGACAGCGGGGGCGATAGTATTCGTTTACACGCACATAAAAAAAGAGATTGCAATATATAACCTCAGCAATAAGCTGTCGGGTTAGATTTACTGTGTGATCCGGTTAGTACCAGAAATAATGGCAATTAAGTACCAAAAATACTGAAGAAAAGTGAATCAAACGTTCGTTAGAACAATAAAAACATATTATTTCTCGGCATTTGAGTAAAATATATAAACGTCATGCGTGTACAGAAAAAAACCGTACATTCATTCCATCAATGCCAGTTTTGTTATTTCTTTACAAAATGCTCAAAATAAACATTTTGAGTCACACAATGTTACACCTAGCTGTCACAAAGTGACCACGGTTTAAGATATCTCTCAGACCTGGGAATCGAACCCAGAACCCCTCGTATCTAAGTCCAACTGTCGTGAAAGTTTTATTCATGATGTTTTTGAATTACAGGGCCTCCCTACCTGCGCGTAAAATTTGTTGCAGCGAGTTACGGGTATTTTTTTGACGAGACTACTTAACGCACATTACATTTGTATATTTACGAAAAGAACACTTACGTCAAACCATGTCGCTAAGTTTTAAAAATTCGGCACGTTTGTTTGAAACATCATTTTCTGGCTACTCAGAATGGCCAAAAATGGCTTTTCCAACTGCCGTATCTGGAAATTTAACAACTGGATTCGAAAAACACAACTATGGAAACAAACGTTAGGCTTTGAAATATGATCTCCATAAATAAAATAATTTGGTCAGCGATTAAAGTCCCATAGGAAAAAAAGTGACAGTACCGTAAACTTTGACTTTGTGGGGTAATTTTGACCACACAAAATTTTGGTTTTTATGTAGTTTATCGACGAAAGTTTCAAACATTAACTATTAGGATGAAAGAACTTTTTTAACTACTCGGCTCAGATTATCTGTTTATGTACCAGAAAACCCAACAACTAATATTTTGATGGTCAAAGTAAACCTGAAAATGGTCAAAGTAACCCCGGTTAACGGTAGTGAATTGTACGCCAGCTGAGTGGCTTGCTCAGAGAGGCGATAATGCATTACGTACGTCTGTCCACGACACTTTTGCCGCTCCTGCCTCACACCCACCAGCCTAACTAGGGAGGACCCTTAACGCACCAAACCCAGTGGTCTAGAGTTCATTTTTTAAAGATATCTGGTCTACCGTTCAAAAAAAAAAAAAAAAGAAAGAAAGTATTATCTAATTAAATTGTAATATGTTAATTATTTGGAATCGAAATGTATCTGAGGAACATTTATTATGCACGTAATTAACTGTTGAATCGAACCCTTATAAATTTCGAATTTTTTAGACCGTAACTTTAAGTTGACGTACATGTTCCTTTACTTGCAGCATCCAGAGCGAAGTTTAGCACATTTAACTATAGTCTGTCTCATGAAAGATTTCCTATTTTTGACTGTTGTGTTGACATCCTCTTAAAAACAGTTCCAATGAAAAAAGCAGTGTTTTCCTCTATCACAGGTTATTTCTGAACAAATAACCTAAGCTAACGGGCAAACTGTGCTGTATATCAAAATGAAAAGTATTTTCCTGTAGTTTTGTGCATACTTGGTAATTTTCAGAACTGTCAGAATCTAGTAAATATTACCTAAGATACGCGTATATATTGCACAATTGGACAGTAAGCAGAGGGCAATTTTGTACAAACCAAATGGGACAGAGACAAAAACTGTTTTTACATGAAAACTACTTTAAGATTAAATGCCAACGTTAATGGTCCAACTGAGCTACGGGAGGTCGGCACTATCAATTGCGCTGGTAAACAAAATTAAAAAGATCGATAAACTTTAACAACTATATCAGACAAAACAAACTAACGGTACGCCATGCCTTATGCCGGTTCCAAATGCAGGTCGTTCCGTTCCGTAGAATATCATTCTCGTCCACTCAAGAGTTGATGGATGACATGCAGGACGTAGGAGTATCATGTGTCAGCCATGACCAGGTCGCTCTCGACCTGAACTCGTCTGATGCACTGTCGTAGTCACCTCATCGAGTCTACGTAACACAGGGGACGTATGCTCCAGTTTTCAGTCGTCTGCGAGTTTAAAGCCGAGTGATCTTTTTCAGAACATGGAGATTGTTTTATAGTTCGGTTTCTCAGTATTTTACATTACAAGCGAAAACAAGTTTCTCTATGTCCTAAAAAATACCACTCGGCTTCCAACCCGTATGCGACTGGAAACCCGATCTTAAGCTGTCACTTGAGGACAGTTGCTGTATTGTTTGTGTCTGTTTATAGTGCTGTCCTTCTGATGCCATGTATCGTCCCTTAGCAGAAGCGAGTATATCCCTGCACATATTACAACAATCTTATATTTGTTTCTCTCTGATCCCGTAGCTATTTCGCATCGTCCAAGCAATACGGCCATAACCCTAATGTTTCGAAAATGAGTAGTCTACTGACTAGAGGTGGTGAAATGTCGCGAATTGAATGGCCTGCATGTTAGAATCAAAAACATATATAATGCATACTCAAGCACCGTCTATTAGTTAATTTATACTGTTCCACTTAGTAGCAGCTAGTGGACAAATGGCCGGAGCTTGAGTATGCATAGGATAGTTGAATCTAACATGCAGGTCATTGAATTCGCTAAATTTCCACATTACTAGTAATGACTAATAGGTAGGGCCCGGTAGTTTTCGCGAAAATAATTTTGCCCCCATTGTTTCAGTGTCTTACGCGTACACCTGCAGCTCAATTTCATGATTATTGGCAGAGTGTTTTTGTGCAGAGTTGTTAATGATTTGACTGTGCCAATCAGTACATGGGTAACTGTGACACAACACGTCTCTGATTTGCGGGTTTCACCTCGAGACGATGTGTGTTAAGGCAGACAATCACTGACCACAAAGTAGAGATGCAGGTGCGCACGTAAGGCACTGAAGCAAGGTGCTGCAAAAATCTTTTCGCGAAAATTACCGCGCCCTAGCTATTTTATTTTCCTGTAAAATTGGATAAAGTTAAGATGTGAATATGTCTGGTTTTGGAAGATATTTCCTCAACTTTTTACAATTCTTTTATTGATTCTTGTGATCAGCGCATCTCGCTCAACCTTTATTCCCTATAACTTGTAACTTGCTCGCCGTGAGTACACTGTAATACAATTCCTAAATGTTTGTAGACGTTTTTAATCCATTGAGCACTTACTTTATGTCAACTTGTAAATCGAATCACTGATGAACATGGTTGCTTTACAACAGTGGCAAAATCAGTATGCTTATTTAATGTTTCCCAATATTGCAGGTAGGTAGTCTCCTGATTATTATTATATTTACAAAATGTATTGGACTTAACGTCTTGTCGACAGCAAACATAATATGAATTGGCAATCGTCTTTGTTACAGAACCATCACATAATTCGTGAATGAGAAATTTTTGGTCAGCGCTCAACATCTATAGGTCTTTAGCGCTAGTGGTGGGTGACATGATGTGAATATGGAGCAGCGTCGGATTGAAGGTGCGGGGAAAACGGGAGATCCCGGAGAAAACCCGCCGACAAGTTGCATTGCCCGGCACGATCCCCACATTAGCGATTTATTTACCATACATTCTTATCGTCCTATCAATCAGTGGAGGAAATTTACAAATAACTTTTTACTTTGTCACTATTTCTAGAGCCACAGATTTTCGGTGAAAATTTTTTTTCATCAACTTGTTTCGTTTCCTTTCATGCACACCTGCAACTCTGATCATAGTTATTGGCAGAGTGACTCGCACAGAGGTGTCACTCATTTGTCTGAACCAATCAGAGTAAGTTTACTGCGACCCTACGTGTCTGTGATTTGCGTGCAGAACTCTAAGACGATGAGAGTTGATAACATCGGATCACTGAAGTGCACATAAGCTATTGAAACAATTGCTGCGAAATTATTTTCGCCAAAAATCAATGACTACAAATGTTGTGATAACAAGTAGGGTACCTGTTACGAATATGGCCCATATCTCAATATGGCCCACTAGTCACCGTTGTGTGGTAATGCCGAGATCGATGTGGGATCGATACACACTTAGTCTTCAGTATGAACATACACCATCCATAAATATCTGTCTTACATAATCCATATGTTACATTAGTACCATAATTAATGACTTAGGCACACATAATTTTAGAACCTTAAGCTGTCCATATACGATACAGGTACCTTACTACGGCTTATTTTGATCGTGTCCATGATTTGGGACACCGTTATGTTATTGCAGACGACAGTACAGAAACTGTAGAGAAAGGAAGGCGACCCCGCCCTTGTTAACCTTGCCCGCCTGCCACAGGCGCAGCACGGAAGGTCGACATTCGGTAGTCGGTTTACTTTTTCCGGACAACCAGAGTGTTGACGAAGCTGGAGGGGGTTGCACCCACACGCATATAAAAGGCAGGGCCTGAGTCCAGGGAGTCACCAGTCACTCGCCCAAGAGTATCTTCAGGCCTACAGTTTACGTCCAGCACAAACATCTTCACCAACATCATGAAGGTCCTGGTAAGTTCTCATCGTACTGACTTTACTGAGCAAATATAAAAGACCGTGATTCTCAGCGTGTGATTTTAAGTTCCCGTCATAGCCATTTTGACTTCGTTTTATTCTGATATCCGAAATATTTTTGAGCAAAATCTGCACTGCTAACACATCAGTAGATATGTTGGGAAAACATAAGAATATTTTATATCAACGTTTTCTTTGAGCTTTGCATGATTGGACGACGGTCGTATGGCATGGTTTAGCTGTTTACAGAACATTCACATAAAACATTTACCAAAACTTTAAGGAAAACATTATATTTAACTAACAAAACGTTTTGGCCTAATAATTAATCATACTAGACCTGTATATTAACGACACATGGATAACGTTTCAGGCTATGTTCGGAGTTTAATTTGTAAAAATAATTATGAAAATAGGACAGTTTGTTTATACGATATCATTTTTTCTTTCGTTTCTTAAGTAACATGAATTTTTTACACTTCATGCATTTCTGGAGATTCAAAATATAAAGCAATGGATTAAACTGGGCAAGATTACAAACTATGGCAATGACTTATACTGTCGCACCGAGCGAGATACAATGTGAAACCACTCCGGCTATGGAGCAGAACTGCATATATGATCGTAAGGCACTGAAACAAAATGGAGTAAAAATTATTTTTGCGAAAAGTTCGTGGCCTTAGCTATGACTAGATATGATGGTATATCGCAAAAATATTTTGTGCCAACACACCCTTGAAAACACTGTAGTTTCTTGTGACATGTGTGGTTGGGTGATAAACGTTTGACACAACGTAGCTGTCTGCAGACCAGTAACAGGCATAAAATATTACAATAGCGTGATTCTTATTGGCTCAGTCAAATAGGGTAACAGCTTCTCGTTCAAGCGAAAGCCAGGAATATTTTCATAAGCTGAACATGTATTGAAACCCAGCAGTCAAGTTTTCTCGCGATAAACCATCGACTCTAGCTACGACTAGAGACAGGGAATTTAGTGAAAATATTTTTGCACCGCTTTGTTTAAGTGCCTTACGTGCACACCTGAATCTCTGCTATGTGGTCAGTGATTGGATGCCGTAACACCCAGCGTGTGGAGGTTAAACCAGCAATTCACAGACGTGTTGTGTCACGGTTACCCATGTACTGATTGGGACAGTCAAATGAATAACGATTCTGCACAAAAACACTCTGTCAATAGCCACGAAGTTGAGTTGCAGGCGTGCACGTAAGGCACTGAAACAAAGTGGGGCAAAATTATTTTCACCAAAAATTCTCGTCCCTAGCTATGACTATGCACAGCTTTGAGTTGTCTGTAGAACTATTAGACTGGTAGGATGCAGGCACACTATTCTGCCAGTACCACGTAAGAATAGATAAACTATTAGTTCTTTCAGGAGGTCTCAATTACAGGATAGTACTAGTTACTTTTACCAGCTTATTTCACAGAGTTATATCTAATACCACTTTCTTTGAAATACGACTGCGATTCGCCACTGCTCTTAGATAAAATATATAATTACCGCACAGTAAACTAACATTCCCATAAACGGCAGTGAAATTTAACAAACACGTAAAAGGAATTTGTCGTTAGCCACGAAGCGAACTCTCACCGTACATCTTAAACGAATGTTTAATGGAAAGTGCGATACGAAACTAGACACAATTTGATGAGACATCTTGATAAAAAGCAGATGACTAAAACGTACAAACATGTCCGACGCACAATAACTTTATCACCAATTTCTTTTTACGTACTTCACATTCAGCATTTTTGTTCATTTAAGGTAAATACTTTTCATAATATCCCCCACGATAGATTTTCCGGACTTCACTTTTAAGGACGTCTATAGTCCTTGATATTTGTGAGGAACAACAAGCATAGTGAATCAAATATATTTTTTTTACGTCGGCAATCCACTGACATAATTAAGTGACATGTTTGTGAAACACGTTTAATATACTATGCAGGGCGAAACGTGGATTATTCCAGGGCAACCGATGCTTGGCGATGACTATACGCCATTCTAGAATCGTTTGCAAAACTTTAGACTGGTAGGAATAAATGAACTTTCCTGCTTGTAGAGTATAATAATGTGAAGTGGCAATACTTTATCAACATAAACTTGGTCACTGCAACATACGTTCATAAGTTGTGTCCGGCACGCGATAATGCCATGTTCCGAGAGTGTTCAGTCGGATATAACACATCTTATTTATTAGCATGCCAGCTCTACAGTAACTGATACTATGGAATCTGCTCTCCCTTCTTGCTAATGTATATGCATCACAAGTTACATTAATAATGGCCTTATTTTTGATAAGGCGTTAGAAGGCCTATGTACCGGATATAATTTTCCATGTTTGAGAAGTGGAAACAAAGGGTTGATAAGGGTCTCAAGTCCGGGAATCAGGTGAGCCACATCGTCTCTACAGAGCGTGCTAGCACAGCATGCAGAGTTACCGTAGAGGTTTTCTTCAGTGTGACTTTAAGTGGTTACCGTACAATTTTGTTTGCGGATAGTATGCAGCAATGAGTAACATATACTTTTAGTCCTGTGTTTTACCAACCAGTTGTTACGGTAGTCTGAAGAGAATCAGTTTTTATTAATTTTGAAGGGCTCCAAAATAATGTTCATAATGAGCGTGCTTCATTTCGAAAATTACAAAACGTAACTTTTACTGTGTGTTCTTATCGTAAACTAACGTGTCACAAGTATACTTAACATCTTCGTTTAATAATTAACATGTATGGTATTGTACACTACCTTCCATATTGCAGGAATATAGTCCTCTTAAAATCATGATTCTTTATTTCTACTGCTTTAGCAATTATAAATTTAATAATTTAAGGAAAACATATATTATGGAAAAATATATACAGATGTATTAAAAATAGTTTTCATAGTAGGTTTCAATTTACTCTAGAATGGCAATAATATGATTTTGGCTAAGTTGTTAGATAGCGGTATTTTATAAAACAACTTATTTGCCAACAACAGAGAGTTTTTATTTTTGTTTTCAAAATTAAAATAGTCAGTATAGTATTTACAATTTACAACAGTACTAGGAGAGAGTATTTTTATTGATAATTTCTTGTATGATTTTAAAAAAATGTTGTCACAAGAACAGTGGAAATTGGCCTTAAATGCAACCTTTCTACTTACTGGTGCTGTTTCAGGCCTGTTTCGTTCTCGCTGCTCTGCTGGTCTTCGCATCGGCTGAGGAATCTTCCAAGGACAAGAGAGCCGTGATTGGAACTTCCCTCGGCTACTCCGGCCTGGGCTACTCTGGTCTGGGCTACTCCGGTCTGGGCTACTCCGGTCTGGGCTACTCCGGTCTGGGATACTCTGGTCTAGGCTACTCTGCCTACGGCTACCCCGGCTACGGATACTCCGGTCTGGGCTACGGCTACGGCGCATACGCCGGGTACCCCTATGGCTATTCTGGCTACCACCTGTAATTGGCCCGTCGCATAGACTGATTTCCTGTCTACACACATCAACACCTGAAATTAAGCCATATTACATGACACATCAACATAAGCTACCATTCCAGAATTCAAGATGAATGTATATATTCTGTGCAGTTTTCCACTGAAAATAAATGTTTTATCCATTAATAATTTTTTTTTAAATTCCTTAAACAAATCACCATCAAATTGACCAAATGGTTGGCATGTGGCTGAAAACATTGGGTAAATATTGGGCATGAGTGTTTACACAAATTAAATACAAGTTGAATATAATACGCCAACATAAACATTATGTCTCGTTTTTATGTGAAACAAGCTAAACTTGAGACAATTATTCATTCTGACCAATACATTTCTGGATATTTCGCAAGCTTGACCATTTTAAACATTAAAATAGTTGGCTTGGTTTGGCTTCAAATGTATTTGACTATGTTATGCATTTCTGTGCTTGGCCAGAAATAACTAAAAAATTAAAAAAAAAAAATTAAAACAAAACAATGCCAATTGTGAGTATTACACGTACCAGTTTAGTTTATATACAGTAAATAATTTTTCGTTGAAACACGCAACTTTACAAATTCGAAAGTTGTTGGAAGCTCAGAAAATGGTAACTGATACAGATGTTTGAAAAACGTCATGCATTGGAGTTCACATGTATAAACGAACTTTAGTTTAGCAGTGAAAGTTTAGTTTTGAAGCATACCTAATTAATTTTTCTTAAAATTGACCTATCAGTTGAGTATTCCTTGGTAGACATACTGTTTACCAATAAAATTGATAGTTATAAAATAAAACATTTGAAAAAGCTGCAACTCATTTAAACATGTTCTTGCATTAAATAGAATTAGTTGACTATATTTTTACAAGTTGCCAAAATTATGAAAATAAAATGATTATTCGTGGAGTTTTAGCTCACAATATGGCTGAACAACAAAACATTTGACTACTTATTCTCAATACTCACACAATGAACATCCGGAATTAACAAGTGTGGGTTTAATTACCTCAGTACGTACCGGAATGCAACAAAGCAATGTACACACTAAAATATCCTGAATTTCCAATGTTAGCGTTTATTTAACTAGAGGGTTTTTAAATTAGGCAGGTATGTAGACTAAAATACGTTTACCAATGATTTGAAATAGTTTTGGAAGGAATGTTGGGCACATTAGCAAAGCCAGAAACACAAGTGCAAAAAATTTGTTTCGTAAGCCATTATTTTCTTCATAATTGAAGCTAAAACATACAAATTATTTGATGCTACTGTGTACACTGGGTAGCTTACCTTCATTTTTTTTCTGTAAAGCTTTGATATGAAACTTAAAAGACGGAGTACCGAGTAAAAAAGAATTTTGTTAAAATATTTCTTAGTTATCTCGTGTATAAAAATATGTACAAATCGCCTATATTTTGAAAATACGAACAAAAGACAAATACAAAAAAAATGTCAAGTCAACTTAATTATTACTCTATATGTACGAAGATTGATGAAATTCGGGAAAATATTGTTCAGGTCTGTTACACTTTGCTAAAGTTTAAGAACAGCCGCAAATATAAAAATATGAACACAGGACGAGCAGAATATATAAAAGAAAAGAGGTTTCTATGCTGTATGAGTGGAACAAGTTAGGTGAAATTCTGAATAATATTATCTTGAATATGTCATTATATGCTAAATATTTAAAAATGGTTTTCAATATGAAAATATATATAAAAAAACAAGTACACAAACGTTTACTCAGCTTAGTATGTAGTATACGGGTATCGACTTTGTTGAACTTTGGACAAATACGCCTTAGATTTGTCATGTTATGCTAAAATTAGAAACACGGCTACAATTTTGAAAATATAAACAAAGGATGATTGAAATTCACAAACGTCATGTTAACTTAGTAAGTAGTGTATGTGTACAAAGATTAAAGAGCTTAAAAAATATTTTTAAAAATGTCTTACTAAAATAAAAACATAAAAATGTCCCGCTATTATGAAAATATGAGTACAGTATGAACGAAACACAAACATGTCAAGTCTGCTCAGTACGTAGTATACTTGTAACGAGTTTGATGAAGCTCATAAAAGTATCTCTTAAGGTATGACATAGCATTACCTAAGTACATAAAAGTAAAGTCATCTTAAGGGTTCTTTATGTGTACCGAGTTTTACGAAATTCTTAACTACGGTTCTTCAGATATCTAGTGCAATAGAAAAATGTTAAAATGGCCGCCATTTTGAAAAAAAAATGAATCCCAAAAGATTAGTCAGCTTATTAAGTACTGTAACAGGTGTATAGGGACGCACACACACACAGACTGGAAGGTTATCTCATATAACGATTAGTTTCTTTGTAAAGTGTGCTAAACAAATTATTCACGTGCGTATTGTGACCAGTTAGGTGTTTATTGAGAAATACGTTATCCGAAATGCACTGCGTGAGTCCTCACAAGTTATGAGTTGCAAGTTACAAGCACTGATATGTACAAGTACTTGTAATTTATGTTTCACAGATATTGCTTCTATCTGCAAATACTAGTAATTTCTGTTTCACATAGAGGTGGCAAATAACCGTAGGTAATAGCTCTTTGCTACAAGTCCGTCTGTCAAAATTATTTGGTTATAAGTGAACAAAATGCCGCTCCGAATTAAAATAGGTCGCCAGTTGTCAGTGAAATAAAAAAAAAGCCGAAGTGATATTGTCTGGGGTACTCTAAGACAAGTAGATAAAACTGGATAATCTAAGGGTGTAGGAAGAAATAGATGATTAAACTATGGCGCCTAGCTTTAAACCGAGAGAAAACGACCAAACCTCTACGCAAGATAGACATTATTGCCCAACCCGAAAAAGTCTTAAATTGACAGTAGTAGTGAATAGGACGTGTTATTGTAAATTAGATACAAATATGGTTAACTAACAAAAATTGAAAATGTAATACCATAAAGACACTGGAAGATCGCGGAAAATGTGTTCCAACGTGATATATGTAACACTAAAGGAGTTGTATCGATATGGGCTGTCTTTTTTTTTGAACCACTGTTTCTATCTGCAACAGGCCTAATTAGACTGTGCAGTTTTAACACTGAACGTGTTTAATTAGTCTCACAACTGTTCACATGCAACTCAATTAAGAAATACTGTTTACTGAAGACAATGTTAAATATTTTCTCGATTTTCCAGTGCTTTTAGTAATACCGTTTAGTAACCGATAGTATGCTATGTATTATGTCACAACAGCAGTAAAATAAGCCTAAGTTCCAAAAAAAGTGGATAGCCACACACAGCTTCGTTTCTAGCTGTTAATGCAGCACTTCTATTTGTTTCAGATGTAAAATGGGATCCACTGTCTGAAAGCAATATTCCAAGTTTTTGGGAAGGCATACTAAACCTGTTCATTAAACTCAAATATAGTCTCAATCTGCGCATTCATTCGCTCCTTAAAAATTCGTCCAATACGCAATATTATAATTTAATTATTTGTTTGGGAATCTTCTTCCGAGTCGCTACGAAACGTTTAATATATTTTGATGTGCTGAAATAACTTCTGGCAGCTCAAGTGTTTGTAAACACACACCTAACTTTACTGGAAAGTGTTCCTGCTACCTTTCTTTACATGTCAGAAAAAAAATTAGCTTTACAGGTATTTTTCAGAAGCTTGAAAGTTTGTGGAACGAAAATACTTGTTACGTAGTTTGGAGAGATTTATGTGTAGGTTGTATAAACTACCTGTAGATTTGTGAAACAGAAATTAATATTTTCCAACTTGTTGCAAGTGAATTTACTTATAACTTTTAGACTTGTAGCATTGTGTAACAGGCTCCTGATACACTAGAACCATGTATGTCACAATATTAAGGAAAAGTATAAGTGATAATTGGACAGTTTGTAATAAATGCTAGTTCATAGTACGAAGAATATGTTTAGAAATTTGTTTCTCTCACTAAAATCAGAAAAGTTAAATTATCGATTAGTAATAATTTTGGTATACAAAATTAACAGAAACTTGTCATAACTCAACAAATATCGTCAGTTGAAACATTACTAGCATGGTCAGCAACAGAAATGAAACTACGTTGAACTTCGGTGAGTGACGGATTATAAACGGAATTGTTAATTTTGGACTTAAGCCAATTTGCGCGTTTGTTGTCGAGATAAAAAACACACAGAAAATGCAAAAAAGTAAAAAAAGGCTCTATTAGTTGTTTACAACAAATATGTGACATAAGCAATTTGGTAGGTAATGTATTCAGAACGATGACAGACAATTAAAAAGTAGCACAAAACCAAGACAAAATAATTCCGGAAAAGACATTAAAAAATAATGAAATACAAAACGTATGGAGTATGAAATTGGTCACAAAGTAGACGAAAACAACTATCAAACACGAACGACAGCAGAATCGAATGGATGTGAACACAGACGAAACAGCAATGAGAAAACCAAAGAAAAGTAGACATAAGTCACAAAATTAGAGATAGGTCAGGTAAGCATCTCTGCAAGTATCTCGTCTCACACAATACTGTGTTAAGAGGCGACTAAGAATTTACGTTTTCATTATTGCTGTCTTAAGTCTTACTAATATAGACTAAACGAGAGGTATGTTCCATTGCTCTGGTGGAGTAACCTTCCTGAAGGAACAGGGGACTTCTCGCTTATTTCCAACGTTTCTCTGACCTGCTCCTGATGTTTTACGGCTACACAACTTCTAATCCACACTCTTTGCTTGTAGAGAGGCAACCCCGTCTAACACGTATCTCGTTGCACGCGCCTGGAGAACCTTGTGATAGGCAACCCGCCTGACAACTATTCTGCACGTGCCACAGCCGCGCCTGGAAAGCCCGCGGCTAGGCAACCCGCCCGACACGGGGGGCACCGTATTGTTGCCACGAGTTGATCATTATCGCGTCACCTCGCGTCCTGCCATCTGTTCTCCGCCGGAGCTTATATGATTTATCCGCGGGCGTCGGTCGCCGTCGCTAAGTTAAGCGGAGGTGCGAGGTTGTTATTTATATTTTCTTTCTCGCTTGCCTGCTGTCGTGACCCGCCCACGACATTGGCGTGTCCCTACTTTTCGAGAGAACGCCAATTCGCGTGGCTGTTAATTACAAGGCAGCGGTTGGTGGCTTGATTTATTCGGACGCTAATTGTGACGTAATTGAAATTAAGTCCTGGTTTCGCGTGGCGATATATGATCATAATAGGGATACGAGTGCACTACTTGAGCAGGGTTCTAGGTTCTATCATCTCCGTTGCTGGGCGAAAAATTGCAGCTCAAATGGTAGTGCGTTTGAATCCACAAAAGTATAGCTTCCTTTGTTTTGAGGTACAGGATATTAATTATACATCTAAAGGGCTTTCAAATGACAAACATTAATGATATTTTATTTGCACGACACAGTGATCGCTTTATAGACGTTACTTCTGACTACATTTTCCACTTGTAAATTTTTTTAACTCTCGTAGTTTTCCCATAGTGATACGACAAAGCCAAAACCTGCCGGTTACGGGAGCATGGTAATAACAAAAACAAACTGTCTTATTAGAATGAAATAATTCACACTGAAATTAGATATTAGGGGCAATATAATAATATAAATATATAAAAAATACACACAATGAAATTCCTTTGTACTTCAAAAAATCTGAAAATTATGACAAATTCTTCATTTACGGCAATAAAAAAATTACTGTTATGTTTTTTTAAATATTTTAGCATATAACTTGTAAAGAAAATTTTCTTAACAGAAAATATTATTTGTATTGTTATTATAATATTTTTCCGTTGTTTTCTTTTTATGAGTAGTTATATTTTCTTTGTTACAAATACAATTCATTAGTTATGAACATTGCCTTGAACATTTTTGCTGTTAAACTATTCGTTAGCATCACAATCTTTGATTACAGTTACGGTTTAGTTCTTCGTTCAGCAAAAATTTTCTTCGTATCAAAGCTGTATAACTATGAGTATAATTTAATAATCTGCTTGACTAATCGCCGACAGGGCATTAAATTGTGGCTATTCTGTCAAAATATGCTTATCAAGAATGTCACATATTTAAAAACACAAATTTATTGAAACTAAAACAGCAGTAGATTTATGTTAAGTTAGTGCCAGTATCTTAAACCTCCGCATTACAGATGCAAATAAATTAATAGTATATATATATATATATATATATATATATATATATATATATATTCTGATATATATTCATCTCTGTTCAGCACGCAAGTTATTTTCAAAGTCAATATTAAAACTTATTGATTTCTATTTATTAATTAATTGTAAATTGTCAGGGGTGTAGTAATATATCGTCGCAATTTTAAAAAAATGCAATTTTATTCAGTCAGTCAGATTCAAGTGAGTGTAGATCACAAACACGTCAAAGACAGCATTTTATAAATCTGCAAAAAAAGTGTGAACGTAAGATAACGTCTTTGTTGAACATAAAAACTAAGTTAGTTAAGGGGTATGGACAGGTACTATGTCGAGAGGACGACTGGAATACTTAATCGTCAATAAAATCAGAACTACTAATCAAAATTACATGAAATTTTTTGCCGAGTAGATATTTTGTCAGCGGACGTTTAATTATATAGCACTATGCGGTAGTATGTTTTACCTTCGAGTAAAACATTGAAGGGGTTTTTTTTTTTTTCAGAAAAATAATGGCTTGAAACTACAAAATCTAAAAAAAAAAAAAAAAAAAAAAAAAAAAAAAAAAAAAAAAAAAAAAAAAAAAAAAAAAAAAACAGGAAAACTGTTATTTTTATAATTTTTTATATGATACTATCCAGGCCTCCATAAAAACCGAACTACAAAAAAAAATACTTGGGTCGTAATTTGGAAATAAGTTTAGTATCCGAAAATCTCTGCGCGAAAGGTTAACGGATCGTAAAATTGCACACGCGAGTAATTTTTAAATTTGGTTATTTTAGAGGCCTGGATGTAATCATATAAAAATCATAAAAATTACAGTTTTCATTTTTGTAGATTTGGTGGTTGGAAGCCATATTTTTTCTAAAAACAGTTATTTTTAATTTTGTACTCGAAATAAAGAATACTACCCCATAGTAATATATAAATAAACGTCCGCTGATAAAATTTCTGGTTGGCAGAACAATATCATCGAATTTTGATGCGTAGTTCAGATTTTACTGATGATTGAGTATTCCAGTCGTCCGCGTGACATAGTACCTTTCCGTATCCATTAAGTGTGAGGCCTTTTTTGACACTGTAACATTGTCAAATCAATTGTAGCGTAATAGAATACGATCAATAGCTGAGTCATACTGGAAAATATTTTATACAGAATAATTTATTTTATCTTGTAACTAGTCATTTTTCTTTTTCTTTATTGACTTCGGAATTCATGTCTTTTTAAATAAATGTTCGCAGCTGTAATACATGTACTACGCCGTCTGATATAAGAAATATACTTTAAGGGAACTGTAAAATATCGAAAGTAAAAAAGCGACGAAAAGGACTCGTAAAAGGCATTAAGCACGAGTAAAATAAATATCAGATAAACCAGGTACAAGAACAAGGAAACCAATAAATTATTAGCAAGTTCCTCTTCTCTTGTGGAATTTAAAAAGTTTTGGTAAGAGGCGGATAAAGGTGAAGAAGTGAAAAGAGAGGGAGAAACAAAGAAAGGGGAATGGAATCAGGAACCGAGCTATTTGAGATTTATGTGGATATTGAACGAGGAATACTTGGCTGTAAAACAGACGACGCGGCCTTTTAATTAAAGGGATCGTATCGGATTTCCTGGAATTCCTAGGCAATAAAAACGCCAGTGATTTTGTGTAACTGATCCAGGCAGGGAGACGAGTTACGTCGTGGACTTCATTATTTTTCCCTCTCGACGTGCTTTCGCTTTCGTCGTTTTCGTCGTTTGTTGTTCGACTCGATCCAGGTTCTCTGAAGGCCATGCACAGCGTTCGATGCTGAAGAAGTGTAGAAAACCAGCGTGACATATATCAAAATATATAAATACAGGTCAAAGCAACCTTGTACCTGTGAACATTAAAACACAGAAAAAAGTTGGTAGAGTTAACGGTACACAGTATAATTATATTTGTAATTTTTGCAAAAAATATTTGAAAACTAGTTTGCAAAATAATTTTGGAAGTTTACAAATGTATTTTAAAGCTTACAGAAAAAGCTTGGAAGTATACAATTATGTCTGTACGTTTAAAAATTTAAAAATTAGTTTGTATGTTCAAAGTAATTTATGTATATACATATACACACACACACACACACACACACACATATATATATATATATATATATATATATATATATATATATATATATATATATAAATTACTTTTTTGCATACACGACTAAATTCTTATACATTTCACAACAACCGTTTGAAGTGACATAAAATGTTTTTTGACTAGTTTCAACAATATTTTTTGTGAAAAAAAAATATTTTGTAAAACGTGACAGGCCTTCGAAGGTTATTTTGTTTATCATAAAATTGTACTTCTAGTGCTCTCGTGTATTTGGAAAATAGACACAGCTTTAATGACATGCAACATTCTTGTAGTTCATAGACTTATAATTGTTTTGGCATTAATTAACTAGCGTTTTTTTGTAAAAGTACGACTTTTTACTGTTTATTTATGTTTAAATGTGACGAAACCTCAATGTAAATGTTGAATCAACCAAATGATATTTGTATTATGGTTTCGGACTGATTTTTGTTCCATTAGTAGGAGATTTAATCCAATTTAACAAAAAATTTATTTCATCAGCAAACATTTTTGACGTGTTTTATAGATTCTACAGCGAATAAAACTGTTGCTGTCTAAAATAAATGTTTCTTTCCCCATATATAAACGTGCGTACAGTTGACTGCAGCAAAATTTTTTCTCTGTGTAACTACTCATTTACACATTTATCCTATTAGGTTTCCTGAAAATCTACTCTTCGTTTTAGTAAAATTTAGTGTAAAAATGATAAATTCTATTTATATGCTTAATAAACAAAATTAACGTCTGTTAGAAAACTTAACAGTAATTATTTCTGAACAAAACGAGAACTTTCGTGTACACAAATATATGAAATTGAGAGAAAAGCATTGAAATATAATTACACATTGCCAAAGATTTAAAACCAGAACATTCTCACATTTAGTGCTAAAACGGTCTCATTTCACAAGCACGTTAGAATATACTTTACACCGAATTTATAGAAAAAATTGTTATGTAGAAATACAAAAACGTTTACGGAATATACAAGGAGAGACTGTGTTATCGGTGGTTCGGAATAAAGTGAGCACTCAAAAAAGCCCTGCTAAAGTTCTATTTTCAAATAATTCGTATCCTTCCGCCCGTAATGGCTAACGACGGGAAATGTCTAACCTCTCTGGACACGTCACTTGATGATTGCGCGTGTAAGGTACTGTTACAAGTTTGAGAACACACAAACTTTACATGTGGGCAATTCCCACGAGTTCTTTGGGATAGAGGTCTATAATTACAAATAAAAGAGTTAAATTAAGTACTGGATTTAATAGCTCACAAAGCTACGAAATACACAAAACAGTAATCAACTAGAACTCTCACAACACAATTAGTTATGCACACAATTACTCCTGTGTCACAGACACGTTAATTAACTTTGACAATTAAA
>PNEQ01088876.1:23709-69514 GCA_003012365.1 Medauroidea extradentata | reverse complement strand
GTAAGCATCAATCCTAAACAAAAATCACGTCTCTATATAAAAAACTATGGGATCGATATATATCGAATGTGAGTCGAAAACTCATATTACCCCATTTTTAACCAGTTTAGGGCCGAATTCGGAAAATATATTTTAAATGGTACTTGGGATACTTACAAAAGCACCAATTTAAAGCAAAGAGTACTTCGATATCTCGATTAATTCGATAGATATGGAATGATAATCGAAAACACATTTCACGTATTTTCACCCCTTTAAATAAAGAATTTCGAAACGATTTTGAGTCCTGTCATAGACATTTGTAGAAGTAACCAATTAAAGTTAAAATCACGACGATAGCCAATTGTGTTTCAAAGATAAAGACGATTCCTTAAAAACACATTTTGCCCCTTTTTACTGCCTGGGGGGTCGAATTTTAAAAAAAACCTAAATCTACTTTTTGGGTATTTACGTAAGCAATATTTTGAACAGAATATCAACTCTCTATCTATAAGGGTTCGATAGATATCAATAGTTGATTGGAAACACATTTAAGGTCTTTTCAGCCCCTTAAAAGTTGAACTTCGAAAAATCCTTAAATTGGCTAATATGCATTTTTACGAGTGTCCTATTAAAGTAAAAATCACGATGATTGGCCGTCGGGTTCGAGCTCTATCGACGTTTCTTGGGAAACACTTTTCACCCCTTTTCACCCCCTTAGAGGTCGAATTTCGAAAAATCCCTTCGTAGTGCTCGCCTACGTCCTGAAGGGAACCCCCACAAAAAATTTCACGATTATAGGTCCAGTGGTTTGGGCTGCAGTTTGATATGTCAGTCAGTCAGTCAGTCAATCAGTCAGTTTTCATTTATATATATATATATATATATATATATATATATATATATATATATATATATATATATATATATATACACACACATATATGAAGGAAACATACATTTGTTGTAAAATGAATATTTTACTAATACAATTTTGTCATACTTTATCGTGTCTGGGTGGCTGTAGTCAGAGGTAGGCACTTTGTACTGAAACTAGTTATGTGGTTAAGGTAACGGTGAGGGTTGCGGTTAAATGAAATATGTTAATATAATCACGGTGGCTTTACTCTACATAAGTTAGCTACAAAATACTACACGGTTGTACTACATAATTTAGGTTAGAGGGGAGCGACTGATTAAATCATTATTTGTTCTACTCTATAATGGATGACCCTTTGGACACCTTAGACCTCACCGTTAGCATGATGCCGGAGGCTGATGATGATTGTGTCGGCTATCGACGGATGGCGGCACGTCATGGGTCTCGACCCAGGACCATCCTGGCGAGGTGGTGACGGCTGGAAGGATTGAAGGAGACAGACCCCGATTCCCCTGATACATTACGTTATATTGACACACTTCAGAGTCCAGTGGGGAGAATCGCTGAGGCCTTTGTCTTGTGCAACCCCTGACCTGATTGCACTGCCGTCGTCGCTAGCCCGTTCTCCAGGCGAGGTTCTTGGTAATCGTAACAAATTGCACATCATTGACTTACCAATTAACGACTGTAGCTGTAAATAAACGTCGAACCCTATTATTATTACTATTATTATTATATTTCTTCAAAAACATAGAAAAATTATTTTTCTTTTTTTTTCGAATTATATCAACAGTATCTCTAATCATGTGGTTTAAATTTGGAATTGTTAAATTTTAAATACGAAATAAATTAAATAATGAAAATAAATAGAACCACAAATGGAAAGTGAAGTGTTAAGTGTTATAAGTATTACATTTTATTAGCGAATTTTAGACATTTCCTTCAGTTAATCAGGTTTGATAGCTTCGAATTTACCGCGCTGAATATTTTTCAGTCAGGGTATATCAAGGTTTTCAGTCTCCTGCATTGTCTGTAGGTCTCCTGACTACTTTATGATGGCAGCTGCACCAAAGTAGCTTAGTAAAATTCAAAGTAAACATTTTTTAAATTTTTGATCGTACTAAAGAAACATAAAAATACAGGAATAAGTCAGGCTTAGCTGTAAACAGTGTTATAAATACGAGGAACCGTAATATTCTGTTTTTGAAAATAATGTTCTACTATTATGTTCATATAATAATGAATACCTTGTTTACAGTGAAGAATCTCTTTAAGATCTAGAATATGTTCAAAACTTTTAATAATTACGTATAACATAAAACATTACATATGCGATATGGTTACTTTTTATTGTAAACAACAATGTTCAGTTTTCTCAATATGAAGTGATTTTCGGTTATCTAAACAAAATTTGTTTATTGCATCAATGTAAGTTAGTGGGTTTTTCTTGTGGGTGTCCCGATAAAACATTTTAAATATTTGAAAACACGGTTTTCACTTTCGCCGTAGGAAGTTTTTTGAAGTTTTAATATTATTACAAAACAACATACGTATATATATATATATATATATATATATATATATATATATATATATATATATATATATATATATATAAATTGTTATTACAACCCTTTAAAAATATGTTTTTTTTAATTTTAACCTATTATTAATAATAGTTGTCAAAATAATTGAGTAATGACGTGAAGCAAAGTCGCTTTTTAAACTAACGCACATCACCTCATTTTAGCATTTATACGATATATTTCAGAACGAAATATTTACAAAACTAAACATATTATTTGTAGTGTGTTTATCCCAACTTGAATTCCATGTTGGCTATTTGATGTAATGTGTATGATGTAATCATTTAAATGTCCGAGAACAATTACTCTTTTAAATCCCGAAGTAAAACTAAATCACAATGTGGTAATTTATCTACAACATTTACGTGGATATTACTCTGAAATTTGGTACTATTACTCGTTTGGCCATGAGACTCTGCAAAGTGCAGATAAAATGTTGGTTTGTGGTTTAGTATCGTTAGTAAAATTCCCATTTGAGTAAACTTCAATATCTCACAGTAACTATCCTACAACTGTTTATACATATTTTAAATTATCAGTCGGTTAATTTCAGGGTTTATAAATAATACACACATACTATTTCGTTATGCAGGCATTAGTTTTATAGTTAACTTGTTTCCGAATTTAAGAAAAATAAGAACAACATGCGTCAATTTTATGTTTAATATAGAATTTAAATGTACGTCTTTAATATATTCACAAGACCTTTAGAATACCACACTGGATGTTTACTGCGTTAAAAACTAACTATAGTAAAGAATTGTTAATATTTACGTATACTTATATGTATGGTGTTCCACCATATAAATAATATCGTTGTTTATTAAAAATATTGTTCCAATAAAAATGTCTCTGTTCTGCAGACAATGAACGATAATAGTCTAGAAAATGTATAGGCAAAATTTAATTGTTCAAAAATAGGTACGTTTATATTTTTAAACTGCCTTTCCATTTTCTTTATTGTAAAATGTTAAAGTACTATGTTAATAATTTTTTCATCTCTACGACAAAACATTCAATCACCAACTAGTATTTGTTACTAGATTTAGATAGCTTGGATACCTGAAAGTTTAAATATATACAAAATTTAGATTTTCAAATTTACTGATTGTGCTTTACGTTCGACACGAATTACCACTATTGTAGCATAACTTATAAAACCACAGTGTATTTTGAATTTGGCTTCTACTTAACACGGACGATCTAGTCACTTAAACAAAAATTTACTATTTATGACGTTATTTGTGTAAATGAATCCTCAATTATTTTATGAGTCATACACATAATTTTTATATCTGGTGTCCTGAAGAACAAACGTAGCACATACGTAGACTGTGTGAAGATATCAGTGAACCTTCCAGCTCACTTGATACAACTGGAATGCCAAGAGTGTTGAATCTGAGGAAGCAGAGACTTAGAGAGAGTTTGTTAAGGGCACCGCCTACCTGAGTGTTAGAGGCTCAGAAATGACGGAGACACAAGGTTGACCTTGAATCACGCATCAAATGCGGCATCGCCTCAATGAGACAAGCTCTTAAAGAACGTGCAAAGTTCCCACCGAACCGTTTTTTGTGTGTGACATTAAGCGGTGACCATGTAATTTTATTGGTGTAAAATCTGCAGCTAAGTTCAGCGCACATCGCAATATGAGTTTCAAATGTCATCCGGTTGGTACATTTTGAAGTCTGGCAGTCTGAAAATGCTATTCTTAGCCATGTTATGATGAGCGTAGTCTCCCAACAATGAGGTTCTGACCTTGTCTGAAGTGTGTTTTCTTTTCGTAAGTTGGCACATGGGAACACGTGGAATTGTAACGTAGAAAAAAGCTATTTACGAACACACTGCGACGCATTTGAAGCGTGAGGTAGGTGGCCGCCTTAAAACGTATTTTGAACGGATTGTTGGTGCCAGTGGTTAACTAAGTAATGGTTTTAACAGTGACGTCAACTAAGACAATATAAGTATTATGTCATGACGCTCTATATCTTCGGTCGAGAATATGTCATCAGTTTGTGAGTAGTCTGAATATTTTTTCAACTATGATAGCCTTGTTACTATGCTGGCCTAATATGATCTCTGAGGTAATCATTTAACTTGGCCGTGGACAGGAGAATACGTGAATGAGCTAAGATAAACGAAATGTTACTGTATACGCTGAACTGCACGTAAACTTTACGACAAGCAAAGCTGATTCAAAACTGTTACAAAAATGTATCAAAATAGTACGATTTTCTTTCCCCAAGCTAGTAACACTCCAAAATAATTCTCTAGAAATTACATCAAAACATGAAATAAATTATTAGAAAATAATTGTTAGCAATACAAAACATGAATGCCTTCTAAAATATGACACATTATAACGAACACATTCTATGACTACATCAGATTCTGTGTCTGACTACTTTGCAGAAGACGTCAGTAGCTCTGAAATATTATTGACCGCAATCTTTGTTAATGACAGGGCTTGGAATTATCGTACTGTTGTTGACGAACAAAAATACAGAAACCTAAATTTGGTATGCTGCCAGCAAAACATGAAAATTTCGTATATCCGCACCTATATAGGGATGCTAACAGCTGTCCCCATTGTAGGTGGTAGTATGTTAGCTGTTGTAGTAGTAACGAGCAGCAAGCTTTAATAGGAGTCTATGTAGTCGTTTAAATCTTCTTCACAGTTGAGATCAGTGAGTTCTCAGTAATATTTACGCCGTTCAAAATGATATGTATAAGATTTTTCTCGTAATTATTTAGTAAATAAGGACACGATTTTCCCTGCTCTTTTTTTTTTGGGGGGGGGAAAGGTTTTTATTCCTCTCTTGAGCGTTGGAGTTTGGAGTCATGTGCTGAAAGCACCCGAATATAACATTTTTCCTATATTCACTCGATTCCAAACGTGTTGTATGTGAAGGTCAACCTTGAAGTGAACACTTTCGTAAATATGAGTGACGAATTTTGATTCGAAGGTCCTGCTAATTAGGTCAGCTTCACTTATATGATATGGATTTAAAATACGACTAAGCATATCAATTATTTTCTGCAAACCACACTTTCTAGTTGCAATTAATACATAGTTTAAAGATAGTTAGCCAGTTACCTTCTTTGTAAATATTTTACTTACATTTCCCCATCAAGAAACCACATCTCAACAGAATTCTGTAGACATGTCAACATGTACAACTCCTCCTCCTTTCTCGCCGCTGCAGATATAATTTCAACATGCGTTTCAGTGTCTCTCAGCTTGAGATGGACGGTTGTGTATTTTCCGTCCATCGCATGTCACACAGGACGATGAAAGTCTTGCAAGTTAGTTTGATCTGCGTTCATGTCGTGTCTTCGTTTATGTCTATACAAGCGGCAAGAATGTTTGCTCCTCGGTTAATTTACAGTATAGCTACATGGAGCGCTGGAGTATTACAAACATCCTCGTTTATGTCAGGGGAGAAATGTTTATTTATTACCGGACGTATGCTACGCGTTGATGTTATGTCGTCTTGTACTCCGCATCAGTGGCGGTTCGAAAATGTAGTCGACGAGTTCGTTGTGAACATTTTAGGAAAAATCTTGAAGTTGTTTGAAGTTTACAGCAGCTGTGACTTTTTGAAATATTTTATAATTCAATGCAAGTAGAGACACGTTGTTTCGAGTCATATTTTACTACCATGCCTCGCTACAACCAGTTGCTTGTATCTGTAAAGTTGTATTATTAGAAAAGTGTATATATGGCATGCCTACAAATCTCCATAATAATGCCATATGTATCCTTATATTGAGGCAGCATGAAATACTACATTGTTTTGGTTGCGAAACATACTATAAAACCTCATAACATCCACAAGGCTAATGATGTAATGTTTGCCATACAATTACAGTTGCAATAGCAAATTGTAAAATAGAAAGTATTAATTTACAATTCAGTAGTTATGAAGGTGATGATGGATATAAAATCAGTAATTATGTTTGTATACAGCGTGAGTCGGGAGGAAAGGTACATGCTTTGAGGGGTGATAGTTCTGGTGATTCTGAACAAAACGTTTCTAATAAACATATGCCCTTTTCTTAATCGTTTCAGAGAAACCGAATGAAAACCACAAGGAACGGGAAATGTGCAGGTGACGGTAAATCACGATACTGTTATCGTACTTTCTAGTTAATTGTGTACATTTCCTCACAAAACATGTTCAAACACTCCACCACCAACTGCAATGCATTTCGCTGCTCTGATAGACAGCTGCTGTGTTGCTGATCTGAGCTCATTAGTACATTGCTTTACTTGAGCACAAGCATGGTAAATACGAGCGAGAAGTTCCTCTCTTGTGTCCACCTTGTACGTGTAGACTTCGCTTTTACGCCAACCCTGAACCGTGTGGAAATATACTCAATTAAAGTGATAATAGATTAAAAACATTATCAATAAAACTTCATGACACATGCCCAGGTAAAAAGCAACTTGAAAACACAATCTTCAGTCATGGTATTCTTAACATATTAATTAATACTTAACACATAATTTTATTTACAAAAGGGAAAGAAGGGGTGTATCTTAAGTGCCTTCAGATTCGTTTTAAGAATAAGGATTTTGACTGACAAATCACTTTATAACAATCACGCAGCTTATTAAAATACAAGTACATAAAATGCTGCCTTTTAGAAACGTTTGCAGGTGTTAACTTGATTGAAGTAAGTTAGTTCCGTAATTGTTTTATGAGTTTGAATTTTAGTATATTTTTAAAGGTCTCTTAGTTGTTGAGAGATAAGATAATGAAGAATATATTTACTGGAAGATCATTGTGAGAAGCTCAAGCTCTGTAGGTGATTTATGACATTTCCCCCTTGTTCTTTCTCTGCTAGTTATTATTATGGCTTTCTTCTGAAGTAAGATATTATTACTATTTGGTGCCAGTTCCAAAAAACATGATACCACAGGACGAAGCTTCACGAAAATAAGCAAAATGTATTATTTCGAGGACTTAAGTATATGCTACAGTAGCCAGATTTCTATTATCAAAACTGGTTGCTCTTAATTTATGTGCAACAGTATTTAAATGTGATTTGTGCGTTAAGGTAAGTCCAAACCCAACCCTAGAAATTTAATGCGATAACCGTTAACCACCCGCTGGTCAGTTTTTTATTGAGAAGTGCGGATCAGATTTTTTTTTGTGTGAAACAAAATTACCATTGTAATACCGACGTTTAACGTCAATTTATTTGCAGCAAACCACTTGGACAATATTTCAGCAGTAAACGCACCCCGCGTCATTTCGCTGCACGAGGTCTTGAAGCCAAGTCGACGGGAAACAGGGCCGCCCAGCTGGTATCGCCATCGTTCCTCGCCAGGAAACTTCGCCGTGTCTCAGCTAAGCATGCAACAACAAGGTACGAATCCGAAGTACACGAATTCCCCCTCAAGAGATGCAATAGTAGGACACGGACTTAACAGTTCTCAAAAGTAGAGAATATAGCAGACGGAAAAGCTGGAGTATTATGTAGGTCGAGTAAGATGAGTTTCGTCTCAGTCTGATAATCCGTTATACGAGGGATAAGAAAATGCATTACATTTATCAATAACGATATTATAAATCAAAGAGTTATTATTTGATATTTTTGAAGAGTTATTATTACTGTGTATTGTGTTAAATATGTGAAATAGTTATTTAAGTTGGTTGAGTTGTTAGCTGTAAGCATTGAAATCACCACAAGTAATTAATTTAATATAATTTCTGTACGGTTTTCGTTAGAACGTACTCTAATCGAGCCATAAAGTTGTCAAATTTGTAGGAGGGTGAAATATATATTGCTATTACGAAAATTCTATTATCAGAAAGTCTGTGATATTCTGCTGTACATTCAAATTTTTTTCACACGCAATAATTAATTACATTAATTTATTTAAAAGAGAGGCCACTCATCATTAATAAACATGCACCCACCTCCCACTTGGAATTTTCCCCCACAAAATGTGGAAACCAAAGCATTGCTAGGAATACTGAACAATTGTAACTGTTCGTATGTTGAATGGTGTTCAGTGAGATAAATTATACGGATATTATTTCAAACTTTAAATTAAAATTTACCAATTGATAAAACAAATTTCACTTAGTTTGTTTTGTATACTACGATTATTTCAGTGTACGTAATACAGAACATTTACCAGAATAATGTTTATTTAGTAAAGTTTTACCAAGATTTTCGTATTTGGCAGGTGACAAGTTAATACCAGTATCATTCACTTTAAAATATATATAAGTCCCTACATGTTCAAAAGTCTGAGTTAGGACTTATGATTTTTTTTTTTTCGTTCTTTAGTACCAGTGCTTATGATATTATTTTATGTGCATTTTAAAATATGTTATTGCTAAGGACGAATTATCTATTTTTTTTATAAATTTTGGTCACAGTTTAAAATGATTTCAAAGTGTTCAATTCTGTTTGTCATACCTGTAATAAATCAGCATTTGTTTAAAATGAAAAACTTCTCCTCTAATTCTCAGATGACCCACTGTACTGCATACTACATTCTTAATGCGGTTAGGTCTACCATAGACACATTTTTACACTTCTTACAGCGATTATTTATTTTTACTGAATATTTATATTTCGCCAATGTGATGGATAGCAATAACAAGAATATTTGTGGTAATTTTTTATAACCTTTATACCTTCTAGAATATTTACCACATTATCACCTTTGTTGCGACTTGCATAATTTCCTCCAACTAGAAAATTAGAGTGTACATTGAACAGAAAACCGGCCGTTTACAATTGTTGATCAATAATATAATTATCGTGAGAATTAAACTCAGGGTGGATATAGAAATCGTACGCACTACTCAGATTTTTTATTTTTATTTTACAGGTATAGTGAACAAAAATAAAAGTTTCTGTAACGTAATTCAACAAGATTGCAAAATGGTTATTTGTCTTTTCGAATGCAGCACACTTTTAAAAACTTTTACGGCAATTTACAAATAAAATTCCTTCGGTGTTGCAGGAACACCAGTTATAGCTGTATTCTCAACCTCCACTTTCCTACTTATCCAATTCACGCCAAACTCGCCCATAGAACTGCACATCGTTAATTATTTTGCGTATGCCAGTAAGTGAAGCGTGTGTATGGCCATTTTAAACTCAAAAAGGTCATATTTATCGGGTAAAGAGTTGTCGTATAATAATACAAGGCACTGCTTTGGCTGATACGCCGACCTGAAATATTATTGCGAGTTTGCACTTGCATTCATAATGAGTTATTCGAACAGTAAATAAGATTCATATAAAATAATATTTTTATTTTCCTTAGATGAATAACTATTATTGATAGGTTAAGCTAATTTTTTTAAGAAAGTGTAACATTACTGTGTTTTGATGTACGGATGAGTGTTTTTCAGACGCAGAAAATGCCGCAGTTGAAATCTGTTCCAGGAACCTCAGTTTTTGTAAATTTTCATTTTATTTATTGGTAATATGCTTCTGTGAGACGATCATCCATTTCAACAGATAAAATTTCGGTTCGGTAGGTTGTGTCGATTAATTTACACCTGTCATTCATAGGTAAAATAAAAAAAAAGAAAGCGTAAATTTAAAATCATCCATTCAAGAGTGTGGATGTCAGCTGAAATATTTTAAAACAAAATCCTATCATTTTTTTAAGTTTCTTCTTCAAAATATTAATGTCTTCAACGTACACCTAAACGAAAATGACGGCGTCTCACAACACAATATAGCTGTGAGCTTAGCGCACGTCGTTCGATACGTCAATTTTACCAGCTTTATTAGAAAAATCCCAGCTAATCACGACGTTTGACGCTGAGAACCAATAACCAACCTCACTCGCAAAAACGTATTACGTCACCGAACACAAATATTGGTTTAGGACTCAAGCGATGCAAGTGAACCTCGCTAATATGTAGTTTCATTTTATTAATTTATGTTTACTCATACGGCTTCAGGTGGCCAAACCTGGACACGATATAAACTGTGAGCAGGAACTTCGCAAGATAGAATTATATTCGAAAACTGTTCAAAGTGAGTAACTGAAAACATTCTGTAAACTTTATATGTCTTCCATGTCTCCACAACACTTCGAAATTTGTATTATGTTGACCAAAACTGATATAATGAATGGATTCGAAATCATATTTTCGTATGAAAGTAATGGCAAGTGAAACTCACCCTCGTAATTGTATAGAACAACTATAAGGTCACTTCTTAACGTCTCATGTTGGGGCGCTATTGACGTGAAGACTGCATGCCATTTCTGTGTATTGCACCTTGAAGCAAGGATAAGGCATGATGCTGGTACCTAGGTCGTCCTTACTGCATCCGCTCTTCTTGTCCGTGGTCGGACAAAATACGGACAAGCAGGTCGCCACCTTATTGCACAGCTATTATAAACATTCTTTCAACTCAATACTTAGAAGTGCTCTGTTTTTATATTTACGTAGTAGAAAAGTTATTGTACTCGCTGGAAACGAACGTTTAAACATCTCCGTTTAGTCTTAGTTATTGTGATGTTATTTATCAAAAGAGAAATTCTGTGAACTGTGTTTGATTCCGGAGTATATTTGTGTAACTATTAAATATATTGGTTAAAATAATACGTTTATTTCTTTCATTTTATCATTTTGAGGCCAGCGGTAAGACAAAATCCTAAAATAATTGTTTAAATAAATAAATTAAATTATATGTGCATCAGTGTTTCAATCCCGTTTCTAAATGTCTTTACAGGTGAAGATATTTAGAGGAAGGTCGAATTTTAGTGGCTACCCAATTTTGAAGAGCAGCATGACATAACAAAATATAGCTAGTGTATCCTACCTCTATAAACAACTACATATTCGATGTATTTTTTTATTTCACAGTTTACAATTGAAACTTTTATTTTTGCTGGTGTTCATTGTTCGACAATTCGGAAGGAAAAACAACATAAATGAATAATATTGTATATTATATTTCCGAAACTACATGTCCTTTGTTAGCCATAACACAAAACATATTCGTACATATATTGCCTTTTTATCGATTGAAATATGAAATATAAATTTTTTTTTTCAAATGTGACAAGTGGGAATAATGATACAATAATTGGAAAAGGTAATATAACAAAAAAAATTCAATATATGTATTTATTGTCTGATTGTGAAGTCTACTACGATATTAGCATTACTTCAACAACACTTTGCACGCAGAACCAATAAGGATCAAGTACATACCTTAAAACACAGATGTAGTCTTCTCTGGCAGTCATTGTGTGAGTTAGTACCCATGGGTAACTAAATTTCTTACACCATATATTATCAAGTAAACTATTCGGGTGCAATTAAGCGAGAAAATTAAAATACTTAGTATATAAAGTAACCTTTCAATTTTTATGATACTTTTTCATATGACAACCACGTAATTTTATATATGTTATACACCATTGAATCAAGTAGGCTTGTAATGACTTGATTTTATTTTTTTAGTTTGTATTTAGTCATAAAATATCGTAAAAATTTCCTTTGTTGTCTTCGCAATTAAATGTGTAACAAACGTAGGCTTATTTTGAATTTTCGCAACCAAACGAACTAGTAATGCTAGAAGGTGACCATACAAGTAACATGAAAGCTAACATGTTTAACTGTAGACGGTTACGTTACGTAAACGCATTAAGACAGCGGTCATATACGTGACTAAGGGATACAGGGTACTTCACCAAACACACGAGATGTTTGAATATATTGTATGTTGGTGTGTATGAAGAATACGTTATGCGAGTCAGTTCCTGCCCGTACTTTCACCGTGTAGCAAGAACGCATGTGCATTTTTCGGGATGGTCATACAAGTTACAGACATGTAGACTGTTCATGACAACTTTGTTAATTCTTTATAAAGTAAACGTACTTGAATATGTTATCCTGAGGGTTCGAACCTCAGTACCAACGACATGTTCAAAATACTCACTGTGATCACTTAGCCTATGTGATGGATAGAGTACGTTTTACATTTTTACCCACGGAATTAAATATTACTAAATTTACTTACTCAAAAGATAGTACGAATGGAGAAATGGCTAACGCACATAAATAATTCCATAATATCTTATAATCGCATATCCATTTTCCAAAACTGTCTTTAAATATTTAAGTATAGACTGATTCACCTGACTGCCGTATCAACGCAAAGTCCATACCGCTTGAGCTAGAAACTAGGTACCGTACAATGAGAGTAGATTCCCCTTAGGTCGTAGGCAAGAGGGTTAGCTTAGTTATGCTGTTACAGGGACATTAAAAGGTAAAAAGTATTTTTCAATTACGTTTAGATAGCTCCAAACTAACAATTTGTTTGTCATCAGAATATTCAGTTTATTGGGACACTCATATTTATAACTTTCTTTCGTTATTTATTCGAAGTTTGACCCTCAAGTAGTTTAAAAACGTAGAAAACTTTCTCGATAATACACGATATAATCCGTCGAGGGTATCAAAGTGCTTTATGCTTTACGATAATGCTTTACTTAAATTCTTAAAACAAATTCATTTATGAGTGATTATAACATTTGACCCGTAAGGGGAAGTTAATTCTCTGCATCTATCGAACAGGTCTCAAAATTGAGGTTATTTATGCTTTAGAATGATTCTGACTAAAATACAAAAGCAAATATGATTTAAAGGGTGAGTATATTAAATGAAAATCCATTATAATACCCACTGAGGAATTGAATTCATTTACATAAATACCTAAACTGTTATTTTAAGATTGGTAGTTTGTTTTCATATATTCTAATTTTATGTAATAAATATTCAGGTGCAGTACATAAACAACATTTCCTAAACAAGTAATGATTTTACGTAATGAATGAAATAATGCTATGTATAAATATATATGTGATACATTCATGTACACGGAGTATTTCACAAACAGCAGCGTACTCTTTCCCCAGTACATGGTATGAGAAATTATCTTAAGGCCATGATCCGTTATTTCTACTGATTTCACACGATATCTTTTTTTAAATTCCTAAATAACTGACGTTGAAGAACTGTTGGATAGTTTTACTATGTAGAGTAAACTGTCTATAACAAAAATATTATACAGAATAAATAGAAAATTTTTGATGATTTCCATATTTTTTTAACTACCTGAAACCATAATGTATTTTGTCTGTCGATGCCGTCTCCTCCTCAATCTAGCTTCGGTAAGGTCGTCAGATCGAATTATATGGCAGCAACCCTCAACTTATCATATAATAATAATATTAATAATAAATATTGCGCTCTCCTCCTAAATAGAACACATTGTAACTTATTTTGTATTCGGTGTACCTGCCATTAAAGTAGAGTAAATGCCTGTTTAACTATAAATGTCTTAGTCATTCAGCCCTAAATAATACCTAAATAAACCCACAGTGTAGCTACCATCTGAGTGAACCCCCCCCCCCATCAAAATAGCAAAAGTATCCACATATATGAACCCACAAGAAAATCAAGTTTGTACCACTGGTGCAGGGGCCTTAAGCTCCTCACCTCTCACAGCCAAGCCACCATCCTCCCCAATTAAAAAAAAACTTAAAATTTAGTCTAATTACTAAATTAATGCACTTCCCCACCCACCAACCTTAAAATTCTCGTATAAATATAAAGTCAAAAACCCAATGGTAGGTTTTATTAAAATTAATCTCGCAGCAAGCAATTGTAAATCAAACTCTGTCCCCCAAATAACTAATTAATTTTGAAAATTTTAATTAATTTCCCCACCCGCTCAACAAATAACATTCCTTAGTGATAACTTTTTTGTTGAAACCAATTACAATTATTATGATTGTCAACATAATTTCAATAGTTCAATCTGTAAATAAGTTCTGAGATTTAATAATAGAGCTATTATAGTAATTTAAAACAATTAAGTTAACGCATTGCAAACTTTTTACATTATATTAATCCAATTATATCTTAATAATTCCTCTATGTATCGTAATTACATAATTTCATTAGAATAGTTAATTACCACGTTCAGTATTTAACATATAATTTTAAACATATTTAAATTTTAAAATACACTTGAAATTTCAGTAGCATTCATTTGGTCGCTGAAGCGAGTCGTGTATTTTCTTATTGTAATGCCCGCTGTACTTCCGCAGTTATTTAATAGAGTTTCAGTAGTTCAAGATAAACAATTTCGCGGCCTTATGGAAGGCAGAGTTCACGTAGTTACACGTGTGGTCCAGTCGCTCGCAAGCTCGGCGCGGTGACGGCGACCCATAAACAGGAATTCGCAACGCAGATTACACGGCTGTCAACTTGAGCCGAGTGGTGATGCGAGGCCAGGTTGACAACTTAACCTACGTTACTGTCCCATATGTTAGAATATGTTTAGTTATTCTTATTCTTTCACGTTCCCAAGAGAGATGAGGCAACACAAGCACTAGAATGAGAATCGTTGTGTTCATTCAGAACTGTGGTCCAGGACTTAGCCAATCTTGAGGTAGCAGACGTAAAACATATGATACAGCAGCAGGGAAGGCTCTACCCTAAACGTCAATAGGGGCCAATCAAAAGGCTGGAAAAATGTGACAAGAGATGGGGGCGCGAAAAGAGGTGAAGACTATCAACCATAGAGACATGAGGAGTCTCTCTCGAGCGGTAACAGTACCAAGAGGTTTTGGTTCGAGACCACCGAGGACCCAGTCGACATGGACTTCTCCTGCTACGACCACGGCGTCTGTAACACTGGAGAGCATTAAGCTGCTCATTAGGGAAGGAGAGCAGTCTTGACCCTTATCTCTTGTCTCGTCCTATCACTCTATCCTTCCTTACAATATTATTTTATACTGTATCTATGTATTAGTCTTCCTAATAATTATTTAAGAGTATTACCTCCTACTTGAACTATTTATCTTACCCTTACCTTCCTGTCGAATTATATTTCCTTGGTTCTTGAACCATAAGCGAGAGGCCATCTATATGTATATAAAATGAAAGCTGATTGACTGACTGACTGACTGACATATCAAACTGCAACCCAAACCACTGGACCTAGAATCGTGAAATTTTTCGTGGGGGTTCCCTTCAGGTCGTAGGCGAGCACTAAGAAGGGATTTTTCTAAATTCGACCTATAAAGGGGTGAAAAGGGGTGAAATGTGTTTACGAAGAAACGTCGATAGAGCTCGAACCCGACAGCAATCATCGTGATTCTTACTTTAATAGGACACTCGTAAAATGCATATTAGCCAATTTAAGGATTTTTCGAAGTTCAACATTTAAGGGGCTGAAAAGACCTTAAATGTGTTTCCAATCAACTGTCGATATCTATCGAACCCTTCGGGATAGAGAGTTCATATTCACTTCAAAATATTGCTTACCTAAATACCCAAAAAACTGTTTTAGGTTTTTTTGAAATTCGACCCCTAGGCAGTAAAAAGGGGCAAAATGTGTTTTTTATGAATCTTCTATATCTTTGAAACACAATTGGCTATCACCGTGATTTTAACTTTAATTGGTTACTTTTACAAATGTCTATGACAGTACTCAAAGACGTTTCGAAATTCTTTATTTAAAGGGGTGGAAATACGTGAAATGTGTTTTCGATTATCCTTCCATATCTATCGAATCAATCTAGATATCGAAGTGCTCTCTGCTTTAAATTGGTGCTTTTGTAAATATCCCAAGTACCATTAAAAAAATATTTTCTGAATTCTGCCCTAAACTGGTTAAAAAAGGGGTAATATGAATTTTCGACTCACATTCGATATACATCGATCCCATAGTTTTTTATCCAGTGACGTAATTTTTGTTAAGGGATTGATGCTTAGTCAAATACCTAAAAATTTATTTCAGGAAGTTTCGAAATTCGCTACCTAAGGACGTGAGAAGGGGTGAAAGGTGGTGAAAAGCGTTTTCAATTAATCGTCGATATATCTTGAACCAAGCGGGCTAATGTTGTATTTTTTACGTCCCCGAGATACCAATAAAGTATTCTAAAACGTGATTCAAGGGTTATTCGAAATTTACTCTCTTAAGTGGTGAAAAGACCTTGAATGTGTTTTAGATAAATCCTCGATATCTATCGAACTCATCGAGATATACAATTAATTTTTGCTTCAGGATGATGGTTACAGAAATTATCGCAAAACGATTTTCACATTTTTCGAAATTCGATTTCTCAATGCCGTGCAGAGGTGATATGGGTTTTTTTTTAGTGAACGACCGATTTTGATTCGACTGAATGGGCTAGCGATGTGATTTACACTTCAGTTGGCTACTTATACAAATGTCCAAGATGTAAATTTAAAATATTTCGAAATTCGACACCCAAAACGGTGAAAAAGCGCCAGAGTGATGCTTACGTAACTATTTAAAAAAATATGTATGTATTTTTTTCTGTATAAGAAACGTGATTATTAAGAATAAAACTTAGTTGGTCAATAATCAAGGCAGAAGATCCGAAAAGCAGGAACGAGCAGCGAGAAACAACTTATACAGGAGTTTCACTACAGTAACCTATCTATACGTGGTGTTGTACAACCTCTATGAGCCCAGGGCACAGATATATATTTTTTTTATACATTTTATTTTCATGAATTATTTCGACGTCACGTGACGCAATTGTTTGTTACTCAGGTCTAAATTCCGGGAAGTTCTGGGCTCGAATTCCGTTAAAAGCTGCGTGCGAACGTTCAATTCTGACTCACAAAAACTACAAGGCAGACCGAGATAGTGCAATTTACATGTAGTCTTTAAAAGGGGTAAAATTGCAGTTCGCTTTCCACTTATCAGCTGACATATCGTCGGTATACTGCCAAAAGTGATTATGTCATAAATGCTATTTCATTTAAAAAACAGCATTAAATTGTAGATATTAACAAAAATTTTGTATGTTAGTACACTGTGACACAACAGTACGAAACGACGAATAGACTTTAAACGTGGGCAATTGTTAGTGAACAACATATACATATCCCTAGCATTTTTATAATATTATCTCATTTTGACTTTGTCACTTTTGGTAGTAAACCGACGATATATTATCTCCCGAATCTAAGGTTTGGGGCACCAAATACGTTTCCGGGAAACCTTTACCCACTGAAACTTTGTAATATCAATAAAGTTAAAGTGAATATTTTGAAAATATATAATTGATGGCACCGTCACCAATGGTTGTATCACAGTGTAAACAGATGTTTCTCATTCGATTAACCTCTTACCTTAGGTGTCTGTAATTACCCCACAACGTCAAATAGGCAATCCTATAAATAAGGCCCAGGCGAAGTCGCTGTTAGTGGCAGGGTCAAACTTAAGACTGCTTTTCGCGTGGATAGCTATAGCTACTTATCTTGCTGCAGAATTAGTTCAACTAGCCGCTTGGATATTCTTACACTTAATGACTGAAATACCAATCTTGTGTAGAAAGAGGTTTTTAAATAAAAGTAAATTTTAACAGTTACGAATAATACTCGCGAGCAAAGCCGCGGGGGACTGCTAATATATAAATTAGAACACAGTATGCACTTCTGCAACATTGCATAGTTTTGTATGTCTGTGCTATGGCGATATGAATTATTATCCCTATGGCAGTGTCCAGTTGAAGAGGCAAATACGGTTATAGTTCAGTATATTCCGCCGAATTAATTTTGGCGCTTGCGTATACTTCATACACAGATTTATCCGAGATTCTTTTGTTCCTGCACCGCAGTTTATTCGGCACGCTCTGCAAGGTTCCGAGATGCCAATAGAAACTCGATACACAGTGACCGCAACACGGACCTAAAAAAAAGTTTTCTTTATTGCAGCAGCACTGGAAAAAAAATAGTAAACCACTCCTCTACCGTAAACAGACAATGGGGTTTAACTTCCTGATAAATACTGACAAAAAATTAGGTCTTAAACACTCTTTAATCATTTTTGATAATAATACAGGAAAAACCCTTGGAAACCAAATTGCTAACAAAGTTCTTTTAGTACTTCAAAAGTTGTCCTTGTAATAAATACAATGTGACTATCGTGCTTGTAAACTTAAACGGCGATCCTTCGTATTTGTTTATGCAATAGGAAAAATTGTAAATATTTAATTTTATTATGATCACGAAAAATAACTTATTTACAAATACCAGATAAATACATTTTTAATATTTATCCGTTTTATTTAATATCATCCTTCATTCATCTCTGGTCCTCCAGGCGATGGCTGAATCTGTGGAAAGAGAATTTCTGTACTGTACGCACAAAGACAATAAGTTATTAATATTATATATGTAGGTCCAAAATTGACACAGCCTAGGAATATTATTTAATATGTATTTAAAATGTACTTATCATTGCTCCTACCAAGACTCTGGGATACGAACAGAAAACACCATTAAGATTGTTCAAGAGGGTAAAATGATAAATTTAATATTTCTTCGAAATAGCGTTAGTTGTCGAGATGTTATTCGTGGTTACCTTGTCCTTTTATAAAAAAACGTTTACCTTGCACAGTATTTGCACAATGACATGTCAAAACTTGCATGTTACGAGTTCGCACGCCTCTCGAAACCCAATGGACATACTGAAATAAAATAATTTGCACTCCAATTAGACGTCACAGGGTAGAGCTTAGAAGGTATGAAAGTACAAAAAAGGATTTTTTAACAATAAAAAAATATATTATTTTGTCTTTTTATAACTTTTTTTATTGTTTGGACATCTAATTTGAGTGTACATTTTTTCATTTATGTACAGCAATTGGTTTTCATGGGGCATACAAACTCGTGACATGCAAATTTTAACTTTCACATGTTATTTTGTGAATGCTATGCAAGTGAAATTTTTTATACAAAGATATGGTAGTCACAAATAAAGTCTACAAAACTAACAATATATATTACAAATATAAAATTTGACAAGTTACCCTCTTGAAAAACATTTAGTAAGTTCGCTTGCCTGGTGGTTGAGTTGCACGCTGCAGTGGGTTGCAAATACGAGTTTATTTAGAGAATTATTATAAATATTCCTAACGTGCTATCAAAACAATATATACGCTGGTATTACTTTACCTAAGCCCTTACATGGCAAAGAACGGCTTTTTTCGCACAGTCATATCACAAAATCTTCTACTCATATTGATACGAAATTACATTTGGGTCGGGTAGTGAACACTGGCTCATACTTTCCAGCAATATAACAGGGTAACTATTTATATCGGCACAGTTGCAGCGGTACAATGGAAACCCTGCACGCCAGTCCAGCACTTTGCGCCTACAAGCAGTCACACTAGTAGCTCTTGTTACTTCCTCATGTCTGAGTTTCTTAACGCACAAAGCAGCTCCAGGCAGGTGGTGTCCTTAACATTATCACTGCATGAACTTGTCACTAGAGCGGGTGAAAACAATCGTTCAACTGTGAGGCAGTCAGGAGTGCGGACTAGGAGAGGAGAGAGCGCCGCTGTGTTTTAGGGTTGAGGAGGGAGAGGAAAGGCTGGTACAGTCGTCGGTCACATAGGACGAGGGAGATGGCGACTTTGTTGTCCTCATGAAACCAACTTGCCACTTCCCGCCCTCAACACACTTTCGTAGCCTCGGGTCCTGCAGCGTTGGTTCGATACAGCCATGCATGCCATAAAGGAAGTGTGTAGTTCAACACGTTGCAGTTTTTTATATTAGCTAAAGCTTTATTAGACCACAAAATAATCATGCTGTTTTTCTGGTGATAATTGGAATGTGGAAAATAGTAGGTTTAATTCACAGTTAAATTTAGTATATTTTTCGGGGCTTTGGGAGGGGTTTGGACCTACTTATCCCCCCCCCCTCGTATTTACGCCGCTGGTATGTAGACTTGGTCGTCTCTTTGATGAAAACAATGCGCACTTGAGGCCAAGATTCCTGACAGTACTAATGGTGACCAATGCGCGTGCATTGACATTTGTTGTTAAAATAATGTTATTCCTAACTACGTGCTCGGCCTTCTATAAGTTTCACTTTTATGTTAAATTTTTACAATAATTGAATACCTAACATTCAAATCAGTTTGTGTCTGATTAATGTGATTTGCGCTGTTTACCAATGCAGTATACAACTGTTTCGTATGGAAAGTTGAAAACCAAGGCAGTACGCTTTAAACATCTACATGTGAACAAAGGAATATCATTTTAAAGTGTTATAGGTAAACTACTCGCAGATGGTAGGTGTACGTATGAATACATATACACACACGATTGTATATATAGTACATAAAGATATAGATGCATATAGATATATAGTAAAGAGTCGGATTTTTATGTTTAGTATTTTCGTTGGCTGACACGATGATCGACAAATCTCCATAACTCGAGAGAAAAACAGTAACTAAATGTGCAGAAACTGAGGTATGCTACGTGTGATGATGTAAAACACTTGGAAAAAAAATATATGCCTGTTATGCTGTAGCTATGGAACTGTAAAACAACGTATCAATGTTATACCATTAAAGGTAACTGAACTAATTGCGCGGCAAAAGAACATTATTTAATGAATCTAAAATATCGCATGGAAATGTAACTGCTTAAGTAACACAGTCCCTAGTTTTAATCAAATGTTATACGTTCAGTGGGTATACACAAATACTCGCAAATTATTCACACGTGAACCACACACTGCAGTCGAATTTAAACTAGTATGTGTCATTAATACGTCGACTAAAGATCAATAATTGTATCATGTATGTTTCTTGTAATATTTTACTTCGAATGCATTATATAATAGAAAAATTAAGAAAGAAATTTGTAACCAAATCAGATTTTGCAATGGTAATGAGTTGGCCTACATTCAGGCCACTGGGTTGGCATTGGTAAAATATAACCTTCACATAAAATCAATATCACAATTGCAAACTGTGGCAGCTTAAAATTACACGTTCATGCTAACCACATCGTAATTAACAACACATAACAAAATACTGGGCGTTGCGACTTGAAAATCTTGATTATGTTGCACATACGGCACCATACACGTCGTTGGAACGGTGCACTCAAATTAATTATATATATTAATAGCCAAGCGTTAAAACTAACTGCACGTCACAAATACAATTTCAAATAATTTCATAAGTAAATAAACACAATTATCATTGTGCGGCAAAAAAACTAATTAACATCACCACCTCTATAAATAATATGTAGGCCGAAAAATATTAGAGATTCACAGGAAATACTTTTGGAAGCAACTACCATTGAAATAATTATAACAAAAATAAACAAATGTCAAGTAAGTAGTAATTGAGAAAACAATATTTATTCATGGTTTACACACGCATGCATACATAAAACAGGTCAAAACATTAAAATTACCTAAATACAATAACACGAATTTGTTAAAGGAAATTTCAAAACAAAAGTTTGGCACTGGGAAGGTTGTACAATATAATCCTTAATGAATTGCACAATAATGTAACTCATACAAGAATATAAAGCTCATCCAGCACTAATTTTCATTTCACTCGCGAAAAATTCGGACCTATAATACAAATATAATATCGCTTTCCACGTATTCGAAAATTACCGACGTATACCGAAAATTCGGAAAATACTGATTCGACCAAGTTCGGTTGAATCGTAGTATTAATCGGTTTGACTGGCGATAAACGAATACAGCTCTTTTGACTGTGCGCCAGGTCATCAATGTGTAAATTATAGCAACTTGACTTTGCAAAAACATTTACACATCAACTAAGGACGTGTGAAAAGTAACTTCTCATAAAGCCAAACTATCATTTTAGTTGGTGTTCTGTAACGCTTGCTTCGCATTCAAGCATGTTCCTTCAGGATGGAATTAAACTATTTGTTGTGAGGCAGAACGACGGTACTCTTTACCACTACGACGAGGCTAAACCTTGAAACCAAGAAAATTTAACCACTGACCGCAAACATATGTGTTTTAAATATAACTTAAGAGATGTACATGTAATTAACGGATGTATAAAACTTACCGCATCTGGCAGACGTGCACTAATATCTACGTTAGCTGAGCTACAACTTTTCTGGAAACTCGCTTTGCATCCTGAATGTGAAATGTTAGGGCATGTTGCTGTAGTATCTCTGCAATTTGTCTTACTGGGCTCAGGTAAATGGGTGCAGTTTATTACCTGATGGCTGCCAGTGTTGTTATTTTGCAGGTGTATTTAAAATTTTAAGGAAATTGGAAACCGCCATAGAATAAATGTTCATTTTATTCGCTAGCAGAATTGTTTTCGGAGCAAAATTCTACTTCAATAAGAGGATTTTACTTATGATATCTCTTGGTTTTATATATAGCTAGTTTATAGATAAGTTATTATATAAAGTCCGTTTTTCTGCAATCATCCGGTTGGTGGGTAATATGACTGTCATCGTCAAATGAATTTTTATCATCAGTTAGCTATTTGATCGGGTGATATGGATGTTGTCCTCGAATATCATCCAGGAACAAGGTTCTTGGTCGTCGTCTATTTGCTTTTCTATCCAGTTTCCCTACATGTAGTGTGGTGCACCACGATGAACGCCGGAATCTGTGGCCTATGGAACTGTTTCCTATGTTATTATTATTTATCCTAGGCACGGGTTTCTTCTGCCTTCTTCAGCCTTCATCATTTGTTGACCTGCTTGTGCAGGATATTCGTAGCATTCGCCGCCAGCACCTCATTTCATATGCCGTAAATTTTTTCCAGACAAAATATAAAATTCAATATCTTTATTACAATAAAACCAGTTCGCTATTTAACATGTTTCTGTTTTCACCTACATGAGTAAAATTCTTCTTTTCTTTTTAATATTCGTCAGGGGTTTAATGTATCTCACGTGGACTTAGTGCAGAATTTAGAAATTCTAATATGTAAGACAGTGTAGAACAGCATCTCTGGAACACACGTTGCCTCCTGGCCACAGTACCTCCGTGCCTCATGTATATTTCAGACGTGCAGGGAGCTGTAGCGAGGAGATATGTCGTGCGGCAGTGCTAACTCAGAGACTACGTCACTTCCCTGAGATCTGCTGCTGTCTACCGGTGTACGTATATTGTTCTGAGCTATTCTCATACATGTGGCTGTCACTTCTTCAGGGACAATAATACAGACTAGATTATAACGTTTCAAGAGTTGTACAATAAACTCTTTAAAATTTAAATATAATATGTACAGTTTTTATTTTTCAAATTAAATGATCAATTAATTATTTTATTTAAAATTTTAGTGCCCTCTCTTTAACAGCAGAACGGTCTTAATATGGGCACGAAAGGGAACATAATCTAGGACTTCTGTTATAAATCACACAAACATAAGCATAGAAGTGATTTCGGAACTCCCTCAAAATGAGGATGGGTGAATCAGGAATTGAATTAGTGTTCTCCCTAACTATAGGAGAGTGTTATGACATAATTTTACTTCTCTCTTTTGGGAGTTAGCCCCAGAAAGAATGATTCACATTAATATTACATACGTGATAGTTAAGGCCATGCCTGGGAGTTTTACAATGCATCGGATAATATAAAAAGAATTTCTTGTATATAAGAAATCGATAGTTTTAAGCGATATTAATGTTTGAATGTATATACCTTAATTTTACATGGCAATGAACATAGTTGTATTTTTTTTTATTTTTGCGCCCAACATACCACCAGATTTCTTATAAAAATAGGCTATACTAATGAATATTTTTTGCGTTTTACTACACAATATTTTGCCAAAAGCCGACACAGTGTATGACTAAGTACAGTTACAAATATTTTCAAAGCTTTGGTGGTAAAAATCAGTTAAGTTCTTTGCACAAGTGTGAAATAAAAACTGCGAGCATGGTCTTTAGCGGAAGAAGAATAGAGTGTGAGTGAGTAAAGAAATTTTGATAACTGATGTTAAATGATGATAAGATGAGAGTATGGAACTCTAACGGAATGTAAGGATAGTAGAAAAGGGAGTATTCCGAGAAAACTCGCCTGCAAACTGCGACGTTTACTAAGTTTTTATATTGGTGCGTAATATTTCTCAATTTTGCCTGTAAGCTTATATAGAAACGCCCAACCGTTACCGAACAAGACAATTTTACTAAAGTCTTTGATGTTTAGCCGTATTGGCAGGTGGCCAAACAGAAATTTTATTTCCAGATGTAATTTTTCATCCGTATATACCTCCTCTCATTTTGAAAGTCGATAACTTTGGAAGGTCTTGCATGGATATTCTTCCAAAATAATCACATCTGTTATTACAAATAAAATAGTTTAAATAAATAAGCTACTCTAAATATATTGTTATTCTAATTTAGGTAGAAAATTAAACATGGTTTATTTCCTACACCGTGATTGTTAACAATGCAATAAATATGTAAGTGATAATACTATATATGTAAAAATATCAAATAAGCGTACGTAAAAGTCTTATTCTGAATCCCAATATATGATTCAAAAAGCTATCCTTAAAGTCTATATTGGTAGATTTTTCCCCGGATCTGTATGTTAGTCGTACACATCGCAATTAAAGTTTTTACAGAAGGTTGGAAAAATACACACTTTGATTGAATTCCTAAAATACATTTATATCTCGAGTAAGACACGACAGCTTCACAACTCGGAACACCAGTAATTCTATACTGCATTCTATGCATATATCCAGCAGATATATCTAGTAAGATAAATGAACTGCAAATAGCACTATATTGTATGTATAAAATGTAACTCAGTTGTTGCCACCTTACTGCGCATTCAACTATAAAAGCAATAACGTTGTCCTTCAACAACAGGTTACCTACATGATTAAGAACGTATACATAAATACCCTCAGATACGTACTTCGCCGTGGTTCCATGACTATATAACCCGCGAGTCAGTTACTAATTTTGAAGGAATAACACCCGAGTTCCCGGTTGATGAGTGAAAGCACATGTATGGAGGGGATCGAAATGTTTCGTTAAGTCAAAGTAAAAAAAAAAAAAAACACACAGTAACCAAATAATTCGGTTAACTAGAACGAATCACTTACTATTTGGTTGCTTTAATTAAATTATTTAATTATTCTTATTTTGTTGCCAAAGTGTATAATTTGGTTAGCACAAATGAATGTGTGTTTGGCGGTACACATAGTTTTTTCTAAATAATTAAAAATAATTAATTCTTTCCGAAATTCGGATATGGGATATTTCTAGTCCGAAACAACATACAAAAGCTTTCACGAATAGATTGTGCGTAAACTAATGCATCTGTGTGGCAATAAGCGTAAAATACATGACATCTACGAAGATTATCTGCCCCAATTTTTTCCGTAAAAAATGTATTTATGTTCTTGTAGTACTCTAATGTTGCACCATTTAATGCATTTAATAAATAACCACGGCATGTTAATTTACACAGATGCTGCAAAATAAATTGCTTCGTACTACAGAAAAACATGGCGTTAACAAACATAAATCTTAAATACAAACAATTCAATGTGCATTTGTGTATTTCAATACGATTTAATTGCGCCTACCAATATTATTACTTTGACAACATAACTGCAGCGTACATAATACATTGTTGAATGAACAATTCGGAGAATGTGTATTGTTTCATGTTTGGTTTGGGTAACAATATAATTTATTAACCGAAGTAGGCTACATATATATTTGCTACAAATGATAGCAAGAAATTACCAGCATAAGTAATAAGCCTACTCTCTTCAAACTGGGAAAATAATTAATTTAAAAGTTAAAATCGTTTACGTAATTCTAAAAATTAAAGATAGCAACGTATTAACTTATTCCCTATTTATCTTCTAACAAAGTCTAGCTGTAGCTCTGTAAGTAATCATAATACGTTTAATAGTACGTTACTTAGAAAATAAAAACAGGACATTAAAAGCCAAGTAATCTTGCTAAGTTCTATGTGAACTTAATACGAAGTAGTTCTGAAAATTATTTTCTTAGCTTTCTTGTGGAATGAAAACATGTTCAAGCAGTCTCCATTTTAAAAATAAGAGCACAGTATGGACAAAAAACATACGTCAAGTCAGCTGAATAAGAACTAGTTACATGTGTACCAATTTTAATAACATTCTGAAAACAGATTTATCTTATATTTTGTATGTTCGGAGACAATTTTCAAATACCCGCCACTATTTAAACATTAACAGGAAAAGAACAAAATAATTAAAATTTGAGGCGGCTTACAACATTTTGCTACTTACATTTTCGTCTCCTATTTCACCCAGGATTCGCATTGTGTGCTTACTATCCGGCCGTTTCTGGACATCTTGTATATATTTTACAAGCAGTTTTCGTAAATTGCATATTTTTAAACGTCATAAAACATTTTATTCATTTTTTTTTTCGAATACTTCTTTTGCATGAACATGGTTTTGATTTGTGTTCAGTCGTGGAATATTTACGATTAGTAAAATCATCTCAAATTATTTTACTCGAAATATGACATGTTGGCATATTTATACTTACAGTCACTATATAAAACTAAAATACAGAATTGTGTAAAATTTTAAAATTATAAATAATTATTTGACAGCCATAAAGCAGCACTTAATTAAAAAAAACCAGTCGTATTCTTCAACAACTGAAGCTGACTATATAGCTGTATCACCTGAACGCCGAAGAGTCTTTACTTCTAGGCCTATATTGTGGTTACGTAGACCACACAGAACGTTTTGGTTTAGCTGCATGGAGTTACGGGCAATACGTTTGCGAAGCAGGTCGTAAGATATTGTTGAATGCTGTGATTACGAGGGCTGGAGGCTGTGTCGAAACACCATTTGGACTAGTCCATGATTCACAATCTGGGCTGCCTCATGGTGGGAATCCCGACGAACTATGTCATAGAGACCAGTTCCTACTGCGATTTTGCCCTATGAGATCGGCCTATGAGAATCAAGTGACGTCCGAAGCATGATGTAAGGTTTACTTTTAGACCGTTGAAATGCAGTGATTCCCCAACTGTTTTGCCGAATATATAAACCCTGAATCGACAGAGTTGAGAGAGTTCGCTATTGGTGGTGTTAGAAGAAGGTGCTATGCTTGTTGAGGGAGACTGATGAAGTCATCTTGGTGACGTCAGAGTCTACTGTGAGACTGTAGGTACATACCTTCGAAGCAATATTGGGCTGAACAAGAGGACAGCTGCTGCGGGTCGACGGATAACAAGGAGTTGCGCGACGGAAGTCGAACCGAAGACCTCACGAATGAAGACAGTGGTGCACTTGGGGTGCTGCGCAGCACATGTTGAGCCATCACCACTTCGGACTGTTAAGGTTGTACATTGTCAATATTTAAGAGACTGTTTATTGGATATATGACTGAACTCTTTTGTTATTTGTAGTCTTTAATTAATGAATGGTAAACATATTAGTGTTTTAATTGTCAAAGTTAATTAACGTTTATGGGATACAGAAGTAATTGTGTTAATAATTAAGGGTGTTGTGAAAGTTATAGTTAATTGCTTTGTGAGCTAGTAAATTAATAACTTAATTCAACTCTTTTATTTCTAATTATGAAACCTCTCTCCCAAAGAGCTCAGAACTGCCCACATGTAAAGTTCTGCTAAACTTTTAACAGCAATAACAGACGTAATATTATTTAGGAATTTGTCATTTTTCTTTCGATTGTTTACGCGCTATATTAAAATAAGTTAATAATATAAAATCACCTCGAATTAATTCCAAGTATACTTAAATAACTAAACAGCCCCGCTTACGGTGAAATATAACAGGCAGATGCCAAAAGCCCGACGCTAAAATCAACGCCCCACGACTCCCTATGGCCGGGAAGACTGCGTGCAGCTCCTCATGACTTTGTTTAAGGCTGACGGCAGGGCCATGTTGTCGAACTGTTCTAAACAAAGCATTGTGACCTCTAACACTGTTCAGCCCTCCCACTTGAAGTTGTCCCTCATCATTCTGCAGGACACACGGACAGCTCTTATTTATAGCAGATGGATCGCGACGAAACTTCTGCGACACGTAACAGGGACCTTATTCTGAGTTTCGTGGTTACGAAGCAATAGTCGGTATGAAGCAACTGTGCCGCGGCCTACTGAAAAAGTCGTTTCCCTTCCAGTCCACAAAATCCGTACTCAGAGTTTTAGTCGGTACGAGGGCCAGCGCGTTCGGGTATCTTCGGCCCTAACGACTTTTTCAAGCAGCGTGCCAAGATGGCGGGCACTGCAACATTCAGGTGTATATGGCCGTTTTCCTTAATTTTAGGAGTTTTCATGAACCTATGCAAGTGTCAAATGATAGATAATATTAATGTCGATAACTTAAAAATTCCTCAGCCTAAACGGGTAATAATACGTAATTGAACGTTTTTTGTTTAAACACCGAAGCATTCTACTCGTACATTCTTTTCGGACTCTCTCTCTCATCGTGTAGCGGTAGCGGAGTGCTCTAGCGCGAGTGCTTCCTTTAGCTGTAGTATTTGTGGTTCAAATCTCGGTCGATTCATTCCTTTTTTAAAAGTGGTTTTATATTATGTGTTACTGTCGTACGTGACTTATGTTTTTGTAATAAATTGTTTATTTCATTTATAATTTTTGTTTCACTTAATTTACTGTTATACTATCAGACAGAATGGAGTGGATTGCTAACAAACATAAATATTTTAGTACTTAATAAATCTAAAACCAGGAGCGTCTTTTCAGGGTATTCATAGGAGGGGGAGGGGAAAAAAAATTTTTTAGCGACAGTGACATTGTTGCATAATTTGAATTAATTAATTAATCATGTGTAAATTAGAAACTTTAAAAGTAAATCTTCAGCTGTATGTGCTTATGTTAGCATTATTTAAAAACAAAATACAAAAATATATTTTATACACTTCAAATTCTAAATCTAAAAGGGCATTTGCCCCCCCTTGCCCCCCAGGCAAACCCCTTAAGTGACACCTCTGTCTAAAACCTGCACAAAAAGTGTCCTAGATATTATATTTTCCTAATGAGTTGACTAAATATTCAAAGCTTATTCTACAGTATCTATTTACGAAGATGTTCATTTTCAGTTATTTTTTAAATTTTTTTGTAATGGGAAAGTAACTGTAACTACTTCCTAACTTCAGACATGTGCAAGCAATAAACGAGGTCTTGTACGATAATGTTGTAGTAGTATGTCTTATGAATTGCCTAATTTCTTAATAAATCATCTTCAAATGTTCAAATATCCCGATGGTAACAACGTATTGTGGTAAGGCTAGTAGATATCAACCAGCTATTGCGGTGGGGTTGAAGACCCCATGAGCAAAGCAGAAGAAATTATTTGTTTATGTCAAGTGGTGTATAATTTTTCAGACACGTACGAACATAATGAATCACAAATTGACGCAGTATGTAAATGGCATTTATGCAAGGTATCGGAATAATAACAATATTACAGGAAATACTCTGCAAAATGATATGTGAACAGTAATACAACTGTTAGTTACAGAAATGTCCACTCATGTTCACACTCTTATGTCGTACATCTCAAACAATACAGTACCTCAGTTTCCAACAGTTCCTTCCTGGCCCTCTGTAGCAGCAACCGAACCTTTGTGTGCGTTTTACATGAAAACGATAGGTCCTAGACAGTTGCAACAAGAGGATATTTTTCGTCACACAGGTCTTATTACACAATACACCGTCTTAAATTGTTCACATATTCTGACGTTGACAAATTTGTATGCAATTAGAGGGTAGCCATCCCCGCTATTTTCATAAGGGAGGAAGGTATGAACCAGACTTTGCTGCTGGTTTGAAGATCCCAATAGCATTAAGCAATGCTGAAAATATAGTATTGTTATGTCAATTAGTTTCCGATATTTTGGGAAAATACGGTTTTCAAATTTGATATTTGGGGGCTCATAACTCCCTTCATATTACATTTAGGTGGATAGTGCATAACTTGTTTTCGTCGTCTTTTTTTCGAGAGGAACACGCATGCAAAGTTTGTCCCCCTATTTAAGATACACTCTGTATACAGAATTAAAAATGTTTTTAACAATAATTTTAGTTCCTAGAAAACTGTGACATGAACGATATAAATACAAAATGGTTTTTGTTGATATTTTACAGTAGATTATAGAGTTTTTATAATAGAACAAAAAACTTCGGTTATTTGCAATTGATTAAAAATAATATGTAAATAGTGTTTCATGCCATCCCTTTCCATGAGCAGAATTTTCATCCAAACCCAACTTAATTTGGTTTTGTACATCGTTGTTTAGTAATGTTTTACGTCTGTATTTTGCACTTAAGTTACAGAGCATACGTAGTACTGCGTACATTTGAATTATATTATGTGCACTGCATTCTCGACGATAGACATTCAACTAAAACAACCTTATTATAGCTCGCGATAGAAAATAATATTTAATATTAGATTTTAGGATCGCTTTAGTTTTATGTGTGATTTTAAAGTATACGATGGTGCCTGGACAGTTGCAACCAGAGCACCTTATTTGTTAGACAGGTAAAACAACTCAATTAACCATCTTCAAAAGTTCGAATATCCTGACGGTATTAAAGACCTATGCAATTGAAGGGTAGTCAGTCCTGATATTTACATTAAGTGGAAGATATCAGGCAGAATTTGCTGTTCGTTTTGTGATCTCAATATAGCATTAAGCAGTGCTAGAAAAGTTTTTTTATGTTAATTTGTTTTCTATAGTTTGGGAAAAACAAACGGTTTTAAAATTGCACATTTAGATGCTCATTACTCTCTTAATATTCGGTTTATGTGCCAAAGTGATATTATCGTTTTCTTTTTTCGTGCAGAATACGTATTTGGTGTTCGTATCCTTATTTAGAAACATCCTGTATTTACAATGACTTTATATATTCATCGAACGTTTGTTCTTCCAAATTTAAAACAACCAAATAATTTATTTCGTCGCTGAACTCAGTTTTACCTTTGCACTGAAATAGTTCATTCAATGTTATATGTTTCCTATTTTAGGCAAGGCAAGCCCCTTAGCTACCGTAAAGAAGAACATTCAATAAAATAGCTACGGCAGTTCTCTTAAAACGGTTGCCGAAACTAAATAGTTATTGAGGATATTGATATAATCAATCCGTTCACTTCCTACAAGTAACATTTCATATAATTGTTTCAGGCACAGAGCAGATGAAAACAATAAACATTAAAGTCAATGTTAATAGGTAGGTAAAATATTCTACATGCAGCAGTTTCCGTCAAAATAATTTCTAAAAACTTCTAGATTTTTTCAAATTTGCTTAACTTTGCAACTACAACTTTGCGACTAGAAGTGTACCTTCATATCCATAATGGGAGACGTCTGTAGTACCTACTGTCAGCAATAACTGCAGTGATGATGATTGGTTTTCATCCCGGAGGCCAGTTTGAAGTTTAATCCTCAGGTTGAACACATGAGGTGCGAGTGGGCGAGAGTGAACCTGTGGTTGATAGTGATAACCTTGCATGATGAGGATGCTGGGACAACACAACACCTTGTCCTGTGATATTGGGGAGGAAACTGTCAATGTTCCTCTTCGGCCGGAAATATGATCCGGGACTCTTGGATCACCGGCTAGGAGCTCTGAACCAAGTGGTCGGCCAAATATTAAGCATTAATGTAATTTACAGCTAATGTAAAGGTATTAAATATTAAATCTGGTTAATATCACTATTAATGTTTACTATGTAGTTTACAATCAACTATACAGGACATCCCTGAATAATGTTTAAGGGTCTTCGTCACGCTTTAGGGGGTGCGAAGACGATTTAACTGATAGCCTGTAGTACGCTTATTTGTCGCAGAGGCTGAGAAGTGCTCACAAGTTAACACACAGTTTGTTGTTTTGATGTTCGCAAATTGCTTCAAAATAGTATTGATAAAGCAAGAACAGCGAATAAGAGTAACAGAGACGATTATGGAGCAGGCCCGATATGAAAGGACGGAGGAAACTGCCGTTCCCCATGATATCCAGTCTATGTTCAATATCACCACATGTGTGCCCTACATGTGGGTATAACCCTGACCGGACATCGAATTGGGCTCTTCTTGGAGCAATGCGATCGATACACCTCCGCTGCTTGCGACCATCGAATACAATTTGTGTGTCAATTATAGTGGTACCTCCCAGCCTCTGCTACCGCAAGTGTACTGTATCATTTTACTTGCATTCTTTTCCCCTTAAGCGTGATTAAGAAAAGTTACATATTATTCTGGGAAATCCCGTACAAAATATTGTAAATTATATATATATATATTAAATTTACGAATTATATATATTTTTTAATTGGGTCTTTTTAAATGTATGCTATAATTATTTTCCTCCGCGGTCTTCAATCGTAACTTCAATGTCGAAAACAGTAAAGAACTTAGTTCGTTCGTTGGAAATTGCGTCTTTGGTAAGTAAGAAATTTCCTATGCTGAATGAATCCATTGTCATAAAGTATGTAACATGCATACAATCCCGAAAAAGAATAACATTAGTGTTCCTATAACGACGAAACTAAACCAAATGCAGTAAAATCAAATATGGGCAGTAATACGTTTTTAAATTTGGTTGCAGAAATGAACCAGTAAAGCAAGAATCGCACAAAAATCAGTGGCTACAATGAATGAAAGTATTTAGTGTCCTTGAACATAAGATTTGCATTTAATAATTCCGTAATTGTATGCAAAATATTGTAATTACTTTCGTTATTTGCCATCGATGTAAGTTTCGATTATATACTATTACTGCAACTGAATTAAAAACCAAAGGTTTCAAGTAGCCTACTTGCTATGATTAAAATAGGCAAATAAAAAAAATTTATGGTTAACGAGTGTGAGAAATTATATTATGGAGACGACCACTGCGTTAACATTTAAACAAGGACGTTGATAAATTGGTTTTGAATTCCTGATATTCCTTTAAAGAAAGCTGGCACACATGGCAAACATTTTAAAGTGTGGATGCATATTTTCAGTAATATCGTTCTTCATATTTACTTAAGAGATGGCCGTGGCTGTGAGAAGAAAAGTTATTAGAAGTTTACCAAATGAAGTACGAAAATGAAAAACGATGTAACTTGATACAGTTTCTTTCCTTTTCCTGCAAGGATTCAAGGCGGAAGAAGAGGAGGTTGGTCAACAGCCCTTCACAATCGTTGGAGTAAGAAATTTTCTTCAAGGGCGCTTTCATTTATGGGTTGATAATGTAGGCCTCGCCTATTGCAAGTTCATTAGACTTAGTTCCAGTACCCTTTAACCTGCTTTCTCTAATCCTCTTATTGCCTAAATCTCCGCGAGTTGCGGGAGGCACAACGATAGGAAGAGAGAGTTCTCATTTTCCGTTCCAAACATTGCTAGCCAACAAACGTTCATTAGCAGTAATCGCAGAAAACGTGTGATATTTTTACGATATTTGTTGGCAATTTTCATGGCAATCTAAACTACGTTCTAGGACATGTGCCACTACGAGCGAATATTCACTGTAGAAAATCGTGTAATCCTACATTTAATGAATGTAGCAGCTGTGTTTTCACCAGCGTATACATATATATATTCTTACATTATTTTTTGTGGTTTTACAATGAGGGCAGTAAATTTGCCATCTATATATGTATTTTTACATATCTACTATATCCGTATTTGTAACTTATGCTTGCGTTCAATTACTCACACTGTTAGATGTAAATATGTATTCATTGCTGTCGTAAATTTTAACCACCACGATATATAAAAGAATAGCTTGCTCAAAGTATGTGCGTTTTTTATTTCTCGATATTCCAGTGTAAGTTCACACGCACTAGGAGTAGAAATATTATTTCTTAACTTTTCACGGCTTTTCGAGAACACTACCGTGCTAGATTTTTTAGTGATCTCGTAGAAAGTATTCAGTAACCTGAAAGGTTTTTGCGTTTCTGTTGGGATTCTAAAGTCCACCCCCTGATTTGCCAATTCTGCATCCTAATTATACAAGACCACTGGATATCACTGGATACAACTTACTGCCTGTGTATGATACTGTCTGAAGCTTTGCTTCTGTCACGAACTTGTAATTATTTAGTATTTAGTTTATCTTTTGTGTAAAAAATATCTTCATTTCATTTAGTATTCGCATATAAACTAAATAAATGTAATCTGAACCTTCTTTAATATCGCATGTGGGTCAGTTAACTCCACTTTGTGACTTCTAATGTGCCTGAAATATAATCATCAAATTTCAACGGTTGCTTTTATTTCACTTAACTGTTTAGTTTTTTTTACTATTGCTATAGCTGATACTGATAAATTTACTTTACTGAATCAAGAAACGTTAAAAAAATCAGAATTAAAAATACTATTTTATAAATTTCCATGGTACTTAAAACTGCCGGCAATAAATACGGGGCAGAGATTCACAGCTCTTTAAGTCACAATTATTTAGTACTGTCTTTTTCATTTATATCATTCACATTTTCGAAAACAGTATTCTGTAACAACTATTTCAATTTTAACTGAATTTCTAAATTCCATTTGCGTATTACAAGAACTAACTTACACCACTATAAATCTAAGCCCCTCAAATAATTATGTTTACTGTTTCAGAAAAATTCGAGAATACTTGTCGCTACACAGTTCTAATAGTTGTTTTCTTTTATAGGCCATTCACGTTACAGTGAGCTCTGTAAAAAGTTATCTTTCAGCCGTTTTGCAGTCATCTTTACTATTTTTAATATGAAAACATCTATGTAAATAAAAACCAGTGTAAACGTTTCAACACTCTCAAACGTTAACTTCTACTGGTCCAACGAAACATATATACTTAAATAATTACAAGTTCTGCTGAGTGCTCAATTTATAGTGAACAGTCTACAGCAATTTCCAGTTCACGTTTTTATAAAGACACGTACGCTCACTTGCTTTGTCTGCTCAAATATTAATTACCACACATATCTGAAGATTAACACAGACCTACTCATGTTGTAGCACACTGTAAAAACACTTCCTTGAATATTTAGGAAGTTATTATCCCAGACGCAGTATGGTACAGTTACCATACTTCATCTTGTAAATATGCAATTTTTTACAGTTGTTACAATACAAGTCTTGTATCTTCAGTATGCATTTGACAGTTTTATAAAAAGGTTTAGGAGTGCTACCATGGATGTCTGGGAAACTATTATACCATACCTACTTTCTTAGCGCTCCTATACGAACGTCTGGTAAATTTACAAACTATTTTTTACAGTGCAGAACATTTAACATTTAATACCATTGTAAAGGGGGTTTAGAACGATCCGTCGCTTTCGCCTGTCATCCGTCCGTCCGCCAATTTTTTGGCCAGTTCCGTCCGTCATAAATGCTAACGATTTACAATAACGCGCGATCCGTTCAATGTTATTCCTTTAATTTTCTGTGCTACCAATGAACAATCAGAAAATTTATGTGGCATATTAAAAATGTCCTTAACAGATTAAAATATTTACAGTATTCGAATAAATCTATAGCTTCTAATAACTGCAACAACTGTTCTTCACTACAAAGAAATTTTACGTGTAATGCGTGTAAGCATTTATGTAAAAAATAATTTGGCTTGGTGTTTCAATATTTTCCGAACGCCAAAATTATCTCAATGGAATTTAAAAAATAAATTACAGCACCATCTAACAATCATTCAAAAATATCACAGCTATCTTATTAAAACCAAACGGTTTAAACGATCATCGCCATCTTTAGAAGGCTGTAATTTCACACGTTCGTCTGTAAAAAGTTAAAGCTTGGCAAGCTTTCGACGGGCGCACGGATATAATTATTCCCGTCTCCTGATTGGCTGAAACTCACGTGATCGACGAACGGATGACGGACAGACGGGCGCGACGATCGTTGTAAATTCCCCTTAAAGCTATACACATTCACTTCAATACACTAATTTGAATATTAAGTGGTGGGATGAATACGTTTCTTTTTAATATTATCGGCGCAGCTTCACGAACAAATTAAAAATTGTATGTCGGATGATATACTCGTACAGTGAACGCGGTACAAGTAACGTATCTGAGTTTTACGGCAGAGTTGTTCTATGAAGTATTACTATTCGTGCTTGGTCCGTGTAACGAACTTCAAGGTGCAACTAGACCGCATGGTCCGACAATTCGCCTCTCACCAAAGCGAGCTGGGTTTGATTCCCGGCGGAGTAAATCCAGAATTTTCGCGCTTGGTAATCGTGCCGCATGATGCCGTGGGTAGGTGTGTTTTCTCTTTGATATCTTATTTACTCCACCCTTTCATTCCGGCGCATCTTCGTCCTCACTTTGTGTCACTCCTCGCCAGACCTAGATGATCAGTTGCAACTAGGCGACCGCCTTATGCAGTGGAGTTGAGGGAAGATGGAATCGAAAGAGCGTTGAGGAAAACACTTCCGCTCGCACTTTGTTTTCATTGTTCTAATACACAAGTCGTTAATCTATCACGTAGTGCAGTGCCTTCAGCTGTGGCCTTATTAATTTTATTGCTGGAAAAATTGTGTATATGCCGTACGGTATCAAGTGAAAACATAACATTAAACTTTAAAAAATCACTAGCCGACTGCGTGTATTTGTTTATTACCAAGTTTCGTCACTCACCGTGAGGTTGGCATCAACATGCTTAATGAAGTCCCGTGTATTTACTATTTAAATGTAAACATTCCGCAATTCAGAAAATTAAATTTTTTGTTTTTATATTTTTGTTTTTCATGTTACACTGTAAAGCATTTATTTATGAATATACAAAGGTAGCAATTGACTGCAATATTCGACTAATTAGTTGCCAACACCAAGCGACTCGGCCGGGAAGACGGTCGTATACGAGCTTCAGTCGCTGTAGTAATTCCACAGATGTGTGCATTGCTTCAGCTTTGCATTGAAGCGTGGTTAGTTAAGAGTAGTTGGTTTGCGAATTGTGCAACCAAAAATGTGTTTTATCGCACACGCAAAGGTGACAAATGGCTTTATATGAATACAATATATGTAAATGATTTTAAATTATTTGTATTGCGTGAAATTTAACAGTTTATCATTGGAAGCCGTTCTGTTTGGAATGCCATTCATTTTCAAAACAGTTACAATTTTTATTATTAATGATGAACAATTATGGTAGTGATTATTAGGAACTTAAAATTAATTGAACGCAATTTCTCATGTGTTTGTTAGTGACAATTTTGCCTTTCTAATTCGAAGGTACGTAGCAAAGTACTCGCGTTTGTTTATGTGCTACATAACGGCCGTCTGTCTGTGGATTACGATTATATTACCAATAGCATTATGTGAGTATTTTAGAACTTAAGACAAAAATAATTAAAATCTTCCATAAAAATACAAACTATTTCAAAAGTTACTAACGTGTATTTATTATTTCCTAAATATATGTTTACCCATATGTTAAACTCGATGTGAAGTAACGTGAAGCCATATTTAACTTATAAAACGCTTGTAGGAAAAAGTATTCATAATAATTCATATACGTTTTGTAGAAAAGTATCGTCATTTTGTAATTGTGACAAAGTTGCATCTGCATCTCGACGAAGTACATTTCTGTACAGACTCGTTGTTTGCGAAATATGTCGACATTTTGTCTATAATCGCCCTACTATTGTGACGAGAATAAATTCAGACGAGGACTTCCTGCATTTCGACTACTACCCTTAAGAAAACAATGGCCTCCTATCGGTTCATTTTACGAGCGTCAGAAAAATTATAAACGTTTGCAATTTTTTAACGAAAAGAAAATTGTATGCAACATTTGTATAATTTTTATTTTATTGCACTATAAACAATAACTAACTATGTTTGAGTGAAATAAAACTAAAATATTATTTATAATATACATAAGGATGGTTTTATAATCTATATAAATTCAGACATTACTAATTTTTATAAAATTTATGATTTCTTAAAATTTACCTAACTTGATAACGTAAAACTACATATAAATTTGGACATAGCATACATTTCGAGCCATATGAACTTAATTTAAACAAGAAGATGCCAGCATAACTAACAAGGCTACTTTCCACAAGGTGGAAGCTAAAATCTTGGAAAATGTAACAATAATATTAATTTAAGCACGTGACAAAACAAAACACACAAACGTTAAGTCATCTTACTAAGTAATACACGCGTACCCAGTTTAATTAAATTCGGGGAAAATTTTCCGAGTCGTGACTCTGTCGTAAACATTACAATATTGGTCACCGTTTTGAAAATGTGATCAAATGTTGAACGAAATACATAAAAATTTAGTCAAGTAAGTATAATATCCGTGCGAAGATTACTGAACCTCGAAAAAATATTTAACATAAAATATTAAATATTATGTTAAAAATATAGAAATTTCTTGCTGTTAAAAACAATATGAACTCATGATTAACAAAGCATACACTAGCAAAGTTAGTATTCTAAGTAGCATATGTGTTCTAAGTAAAATATAAATAGAAAATAATACTTTCTGAATATACAATTTTAAATATAAAAAATAAATTACCGAATTGAAATATAAATGTAAAGTGTACCAAAAATACAATCAAAAGTCAAGTCAACTTACAAATTTTTGCATGTGTCCCAAGATTATTAAGAATCGGAAAAGTTTCGTCGCAGTTAGCTATGCGAAACTAAAATAACTTGACGCATTTAAGGAAATATAAACACAGGATGAACAATACATACAAAAGTCAAGTCAGCTTCTAGTTGGTTTATGTATTATAATTTTAAAAAAAATTCAGAATAATATTTTCTGAGATACGACATAATACGCTAAAAATGAAAAATATATGCCTTTTAAAATATTAACATAAGTTGAACAAAGTACAGAAAGTAATGTAAAATACTTAGAATACTTATATCAGTATTAATGTACTTCGGCAAATTATTTCCCCAAATATGTCCTAGTATACTAAAAATATGAAGTTGTCGCCATTGTGTAAATATGAACACATGATAAACAAACTGCACAAAATATAAGTAAGCTTTTATATGAATTCCAAAAAAAATATCCCTGAGATGTGTCATATTATGCAAAAATTTTAGAAATGACAACCATTATGAAATTATGAACACAGTATAAACTAAAAACATAAAAGTCAAGTCAATTTTGTATGGAGTATAGGTTTACGTGTACCAAGTTCGATGAATTCCTGAAAAATCTTTTCCTATGATATTTAATACTACGCTTTAAATAAAAAATGCCAGCGATTTTGAAATAATGAAAGTAGTATGACTGAAATACACAAAAGGAAAGTCACCTTAATACATGTTATAAATGTATAGTACAATATTCTGGAAGGTGTTTCCTGAGATATGCCATACTATGATACAACTCTAATGAAATGGTCGGTAATAACAATACGTGAGCACAGGATAGTCAAATCAGCTTTGTGTGGATTATATACTGAATGTACCAAATTTTATGAAATTCTGAAAAAAAAATATTTCTTATTGCATGTCATGCTATGCTAAAAATATATAAATGGCCGCCATTTTAAATTGTGTATACTGTATAAACGAAGTGTATAAAAGTATATTTGTCGTACTATGTGCTTTATGTGAATTGAGTTTGATGAAATTCTAAAAACGGTTCCTCAGCTATCTAGCTTTTTCGAACAATTTCAAAGTGGCCAGCAATTTGATAATATAAAACGGGCTTAACGAAATATACAAATGTCAAATCAGGTTACTAAGTTCTACATGTGTACAAAGTTGCATGAAATTCGGTTCACTGGTTTAAAAGTTTTTAAGGACACACACACATATACACAAGAACACATTCAGACATACTTACACACAAAAACACACACATACAGGAAGGTGATCTCACAGGTCAACTTGTACTTTCGGAAAGTAGGTTAAAATTTATACAAAAATATGACGTGCGAAGTGATGCTTGCGATACTTGCATGATTGAGTGCCGTCTCGAGGAAAAGTAGACACTGGTTACGTTTGTTGTCAAGTGGGTAACCTTAAAGATACGTGTTTATATATACAGTATGACCATAAAGCCTTTGTACAATTACAACAATTCTTAAAACAAAAACCACTGCGGTTTGAGACGTAGCAAAACAAAGACCATTCTCTAAAGTGTTTTTTTTTTTTTCATATTGCTGGTACACTAGGTATAGAGAACAACGTGCCTTCATAAAATGGCGTCGCCACAAGAGAAGTCCAAGTGTGTCTTGTGGTTTGACGAGACACAGTCACTATTAAGTGTGCAGCGGAAATTCCGGACTGAATATGGGCGACCACCGCCTGATAAGAGAAGATTCATTTCGTGGTACACAACATTTAAGCAGACCGGTTGTGTTCGACCGTCCGCGAACAGGGCGGCCATCCGTCAGTGAAGCGCATGATGAAGCTGTGCAAGAAAGATTCACTCGAAGCCGTATCAAGTCAACACGTCGAGCCTCTCGGAAACAACGACTTTGTTATGCATCAATCCTCACAAAACATTTACTTCGGGGGAATCTTTCTCATGTTCTATGGCACTACGGGGATTTTGAGAACCACATATGCGAACGTTGTGCCTGTTTACATTACCACAGATGTGGAAGTTAGCTTCGTAGGAAAAACACACACGATCGAGGTACGCATTATCCTCATCGACCCGTTGCAGAATGTCTCTGGCGAAAGCTGCACGGCGTGGTTTGTCATCTTCGTGTAAAGCCTGCAGTACCTGCAATTTATACTCACGCATCTTCAGTCTCCTGTGCAAAATTATTGGCACTGTTTATCTGGGTATTCCTAGTTCCCGAGAAGCTCGACGTGTTGACTTGATACGGCTTCGAGTGAATCTTTCTTGCACAGCTTCATCATGCGCTTCACTGACGGATGGCCGCCCTGTTCACGGACGGTCGAACACAACCGGTCTGCTTAAATGTTGTGTACCACGAAATGAATCTTCTCTTATCAGGCGGTGGTCGCCCATATTCAGTCCGGAATTTTCGCTGCACACTTAATAGTGACTGTGTCTCGTCAAACCACAAGACACACACACACTTGGACTTCTCTTGTGGCGACGCCATTTTATGAAGGCACGGTATTCTATATATCTAGTGTATTATTTATATTATCATTAAACCTTTTTTTGCCAAACTATAAAGGTTTATACCAACTGCACACTTAAGCTCACACGCGCAAATATTGGGTGACGAGTCCATTGACATTAGACATTTCCTGTCGTTATCCGTCACGCGCGCAAATATACGAATTGACATAAAAATAGAAATTTAACAGTGTTAATTTGAGTGCTAGCTTTATCCCGAACCACATATAGTAGAAAAGTATTCACATTTCTTCGAGTATTGTAATATGATGTTAAAGTTATCGCAATGTTCAGTTTTGTTCTAGCACTCAGTTTGAATTTACTAAAATAATGATTTTAAAAAATCCCTTTATTGAATAAATGTTCGGTAAATTTTACCAAAGCTCCTGTCAACGGCAGTTATTATATTCTCTATTAACGTTATATTTTAAAATGAATTAGCAGCAATGAATTGGTTAAAGCGTCTAGGGTTCGTCGTTTTTGTTACTGCCTGAACCAGTAGCGATTTATAATATGATGAACGCTAACCTTGAGTTTTGCGCAACATGTAAGAAAGTTCAGAATTATTTATTTTGTAACAATACTACACTAGAACTGGTAAATACGTATGTCTTAGATTTTTAGTTAGTTAACTTCACTTATTCAATCAGCGAATTTATTCCTGTAATGAAATCTGTAGTTTACGAAAGTTTCCTTATGTAAAAGATTTAACCAATTAAATAAGAGTAAAATCACATGCGAAAAGGCAATGATTTCATTTTATGATCAAGTGATCCTTGAACAATTTTTGAAAAAACAGTCGTTATGTAAGTCTAAATCGTGGACATACCAAACTAAAGGGAAATGTTGCTTAAGTGTGTCTTTGGGAACCCAAAATAAGAAAAACTAAACAAGGGGAATAAAAAAACATGGAAACTAGAATAAGTAGCTGTTAATAAAAAAGTAGGAATACTGTTGGTATGCAATGGAAAAGCTAACGAAAAAAAATCAAATAGCCAAGAACATAAACAAGAGCGAAAACGGAACAATGTGGACAAGAACAATGAGGGAAACATAAACGACCATACGAATTAAAATTAATGTATTTCATGTATATCCGATTTGCTGTCTGTGTATACAGTCATTTCTGTAGCTCTGGTCGATTAAGTTGTTTTCGTTGTGTCCGTCCAGTATATAATTACTGCAGACAAGTTCGTGCGTTTAGTGTCCTCCAATTTATTTGTTAGTCCTCACACAAAATCTTTGTGTAGTAAACCCGACTGCTTTTATCCAAGTATTAACTATTTAATTTAGCTCCACAAACATTACATTTCGTGTACTTAAACGATGAAAAAATTTACTAATCAAGATTCAAACATTTTACTTTTATGAATTCAAACGACATTATTGTGTCACATAATATTTTCATTAACATATATACACTACTCCTATTTTTTTTAATATACGAGGTATTTGATAAAAGAGTAAGGCAATAATAACCCTTACAACAGAAGCTATAAGGTTTTTTTAGTAAAATCGTGGACATGCGCCATTGTAGCACTACATTGCGCCAGAAAACCAGATGCGACGTAACCAACTAGAAAAAGTAACTACTATTGGCTGAAGTTGAAACGAACACAAGAAATAAAAATGCACACAAAATCCCACAAGGAAGGATCTAATACCAAACAAAAAGGTACAGAAACACATAAAGAAATTTAAATGAAAAGCTTTCTGTGTGTGAGTGTATACATACACACATCTCTCTCTCTCTCTCTCTATATATATATATATATATGTATATATACATACATACAACATACCGACAAACTTTAACAGGAAATAGAAAGTTTGACAGTTTGATATAGGCTAGGTAACCCACAGTCCAGGTCAAAGCTGTAGACGCATTTAAAAGTGGAGAAAAATGACAAATTATTATAATATTTTGAAAGTGGCTTACTCGACAGAAACAGATTTCTCGTTACCAATAAGTGTCACCGAAATCAATAATAACGTGAGGAATTTGTACACTTAACACACCTCAAATATTTTTAAAAGGGGTGGCACCACCCTTACTTAACACAAAAAAACTACATAACAGAAAAAAATTTGCTATTTGTGACCAAAAATATTCAAACGTCGGCAAAATTTTAAAAAGAAATGTGTGTTGCAAAAACTGCCTAAAGCTCGTCCTTTATGTGTAATAATTAATTTTTTGATTTCACAGAGAACTGCTATTGCCTATCAAGTATGCAACCAGTAATGACTGATTCCGTGCTGCGCAATTGTGAAATGCGTCCTGCAACTTTGCAAGTGGTAAAACATTTTTGAGTGTTACAAACAGATTAAGTGGGATCATCTCTCGTTAACGATAAATAAAATAATAAAATTAATGCACGTCTAGGAACTACCAATACCATTTCGCACTACCATCTACAAGTGTTCAAATTGGTGACCTCCTATTTCATTACAACAATTTAGTCGGCGTATCAAAGACTGGCGTACTCGATCGAAAACACCTGGTGTATTCTGAACTTTGTCGCTGGCGGCCATTACCCTAGCTAGCAGATATTCCTCCAACTCGATGGGTGTATCGTACATCAGAGCCTTGATGAATCACCACATGTAAAAGTCGAGTGGATTAAGGTATGGAGAGCGTACTGGCCACGTAATATCCCCACATCTTCCAATCCACTGTGCTGGAAATGCCGTGTTAAGGTGATAACGTACAGATCGTGTGTAATGTGGAGGAGCACCGTCGTGTTGAAACCACATACGTTGCCGAACCGCAAGCGGCACATGCTCGAGGAATTCCGGTAATGTGACTTTCAGGAGTTGGCAGTAGCCTACATGTATCCATTCAATCGGCGTGGCATCAACTGGACCCGACGAGATGGTGAAATACACTACCCGCCCATATGTTCACAGAGAATCGTTGCTGGTTCGCTACTAAGGCAGTTGCATGAGGATTGATGTCGTCCCAAATGTGACAGTTCCTGCAGTTACAGAACTCATCACGCGAAAATGTCGCTTCATCAGTAAACAATATGACGGACGTTAGGTCTGGATACTCTATGCACTGACGCAGGAACCACAGCGAATACGCATGTCGAGGAGCGAAATCTGCTGGTGACAATGCCTAAACCTTTCGCACGTGGTAGGCATGTAGCAGGTGCTCGAGCATAACACGCCATACAGTCGAATGTGACACGCCCACTCCGTGCGCCATGGCACGGGTGCATGTCGACGGGTTTTCCTCCACAAGGTTGCGAACTTCTTCATTCCCATTTGGTGTACGTACATTCCTTGGGTGACCAGAGCCACCTCGCACTTTAAACGTGCCTGTTTCACGCAGTCTCTGGGTGAAACCGCTGAAGGTCTCGTGATAAGATTGCCTCCGTGCAGGAAATCTCTCGTGATATAATCGTGCGTGCATTACCTTTCATTTCACTGTACAGTAGAACCACGTCTGTCATTTCGGCGTTGGTGTACGTTGTCATGTTGACTTGTAGCACGATGCATGCAAAACAGTGAAGTGTTGGTTTATAGTCTACTACTGTCCTCTCCCATGTTCGGGAAGGGGTACTACACTACCGATAATGGGAGGGGGGATTAGGGAGGGGGGGAACCACGACGCACACGAATGTTATTAGCAACCACACTACACGATGCAACTTATGGTTACTCGTTGCCACAAACCATAGTGCCCACACGCAACTCTGGTGTGACAAGCCATCAGTCGTTCCTGGTAGGAATGGTCAGTCATTCCTTTGTAGGCATAAGCAGTTCTCTGTGAAAACAAACATTTAATGATTACTCTTAAATGAAGAGATTTAGACAGATTTCCAAGTGACGTTACTTATTCTAATTTTGCTGACGATTTATTATTTTTTATCACAAATAGCAAAATTTTACTGTCACGTCCGTTTTTTTTAATAAAGGTTTTGCCACCCCATTTAAACATGACTGAGGTGTGTTAAATATACAAATCCCTCACGTTATTTATGATATCGTTAACATTCATTAGTAACCAGAAATATGTTTCTGTCAAGAAAGCCATTTTCTATATATCACAATATTTGTAATTTTTCCTCAAACTTTGGAAGCGTCTACAGCCCTCCCTATTTGACCTGAGCCATGGGTTCCCTGTATCAAACATTCTAGTTTTGCCTCAGGAATAATCTGTTAAAGTTTGTCGGTATGTTTTAGATACACGTTGTACACGCACACACACACCTACCTATATATGTGTATGTGTGTGTATGTGTGTATATATGTATATATATATATATATATATATATATATATATATATATATATATATATATATATATATATATATATATATATATATATATATATATATATATATATATATATATATATAATATAATATAATTTGTAACTGGTAGTTGTTGGCACTATGTGAAATATTCTTTTACAGTTTCTAAAAATGGGCATACAATATTTGTGCTTTAAGCC